>JAHBCN010001161.1:0-128850 GCA_019359885.1 Listronotus oregonensis
GTGGGGGGACATTTAACCGCTTAAAATATTCCGCATGGAATGCAGTTTTGTAGCCACGGATACGTGGCCAGTCAATCAACGCAGCTTTTGCATTAGGGCATATTACCGGTCGGAGTCCGTTATTAAGGTGCAATGACAGTTTAAAATAATTTAATAATGTCTGATGAGGCGCATTTCCATTTATCAGGATTTGTGAATAAACAAAATTTTCGGTTCTGGGCTAATAAACAACCTCCATCTTTTTCTTCTTCTTCCAAAAGCCATACTGCGCTAATTTACATGGCTGCTCTAAGAAACATGTTCCCTGGTCGACTTATGTCCCGTTATGGCGATTTTAACTGGCCGCCGAAATTAGCATATTTGACCAGCCCTGATTTTTTCTTATGGGGATATTTAAAGGCTAAGGTTTTCGAACTCAAACGCTACAAACTTTAAAAGACAACATTACTCGAGAAATCAAAGTAATAAACCAAGAAATGTTGCCACGAGTTATAGAGAAGTTTCAATCACGACTTCAGGAATGTTTAGAAAAACGTGGTGGCCATTTAAAAAGCATTATTTTCAAAAGATAATTTTTGTTGTAAAACTGCATTATATGTGTAATCAAAATATATGCTTTTGACCTTGGTCATTTCATTAGTATATTCATAATGGCACTCTAAAAACCGTCAATACCCACTGCGCCACCCTGTATTTCAGTTTTAAAATTTATTCTTTTTTTTAAAGAGTATATAAAATTTATAACATAAAGTTATGTCAATTATAGAGTTATTTGTTGTGACGGGTACATTTATTATTTTCAAAAGAAGAAAGGTTATAATTATTTTATTTAACCTTTAATAATAAAATAATGTGAAAAAAAAAAAAATAAATAAAAGAAAAACCAAATAGTCTAAAAGTAAAGGATGATCACAGGTTTTTATGTTCTTTTAATAGGTTTCTCATCTTTACGACTTTATACACCACTGCGTTTTATGTATGGTTTTTTTCACTTGAAGAGATGATAGACATTTTTACGACCTGTAAAACGTCGTCTTAGTGAACATCCCGGGTTTTATTTCCTGGCTCGGTTTTCCAGAAATTTAATAAACATTTTGTTTCCATTTTTACATTTTCAGTAAGCCAGTTTGGTAATATCTACGTTTGTCAATTATAAGCAAAAATGTTACTATGTGCTGTGTTATTAATGCTTAGGGATATTGTTTTTGTAGTCATTAGTGAGCTGAGAGTTACTTTTCTATTTTAAAATAAATTTTAAAATTTTTAAAATAAATTTTAAAATTTTTAAAATAACTTTTAAAATTCAAGCAAATTTCTCTTCAAATATTTTTAAGTAGTGGAGCTTTATTAAACCCTATCATTTAACAAAAACCTCTTTATAAGATAAGTTCTAAAAAAAATAGATATTATAAAGTATAATAATAGACATAAAAAATATTAAAAAGTTTAAGTTGTATAAGTAGCCTCAATGAAAAATAAAGCTTCTTAAATTACGGAAAGACAATAAAATTGCATTGCTTATCCTTATTATACTTAAATTATAAAGAAAGAGTGCCAGTTTAGCATAATATACAAGTATCTCTACCTTTTTTAAAGCGATTTTTGTTGATTTTAAAAATGTATGTATTCCCCATCATTTTTTTTCTTTAATTATTTACAAAGTTTGAGAAAAAGAGTAAATGGTGTTTTTGTAATCTTTACATTTATCTTATAATTATATTTTATGAAAAGACACTTGTTATGAATTATTATTTAAAGAGTTTATTTACTGATTTAAAAAAAAAAACATTAATTGGAATTCTACACACTATTATTGTAAAAATAATTTTAAATAATTAAAAATTTTTACGTCTTTAGAATTATATATTAATTAAATTTTATAAAAATATCACAGTTTTACATTATTTATTTCAAAATGCAAGAGCCCGTGACCGCCATACTGGGGAAAGGTTAATCGTTGCGCCTCCGCACCATAAGTAGTTGCTGACAAACTCTGCTATCGGCTAAATATGAACTGAAAACCAATAGGTGAAAATTAAGGTTTGGACGCCTTGTAAAATGACTATTGCTAATCAAGACACAGCGAACTAAACACTTGTTTACAATTACAAACAAGTTTTTATTTATAAACAAAAAGAATTTACTCAATTTTTACTTCACAAGGATGGTGTGATACGCCACTGGGTTGTATCAGCAATTATATTAATATTTACAATATAAAGTTTCTAATGAGTGTACTTTTTCGTTGACAAATTGTTTGGAATTCAATTTTACTTTAAAAATACCAAGAAAGAAAAAAGGCTCGAGATTACCCTTTAACTGGGCACTAAATAGCCCTAATCAATTTGTTACGATATTGGAAAATTGAAACGTAACTTATTATCTAATGACAATATCAGATGTTCAGAAATTTATCAAAGGCTTAAATTTACAAAAAAAATGTAAGATAAAAGTTACAAAATTTACTCAAAAAATCGGCGAAAAACTCACTTAAATTTAGCAAAAAATGTTATTTAAATTTTACTAGAAACCCGAAACGCCTTCATGAGTCTTTAAGGCGTGAATCTATCGACGTTACGACACAATTAGAAATTGTTTTATAGCACTAGAGAAATTATAATGTTTACAAACAAATTTAGCATTTATTTACTGTTTTTGGGATACCTGGTATCACTTGCCATTTCTGTGACACTCGGTACAAATTATTGACGAACTACATTATCAACAAGTTTGTATGTTACCTTGTTTCCAACTAATTTCCTACATACCATTAGATTATTTAAGCGGAGATGGCGCAAAATGACCTCCACCCCTGCAACCTTACCAGATTTATTGTGGTTTCTTCTATCGTTCTTTAGAGTACCTTGTCCAAGCCCGTCTTCTTAACTAGACTCCAGAGTCTCGACACTGGCCACCCCCATATAACTTGCCGGTTTTGGCTTCTCCCCCCCCAAGCCTAGTAAACCTAAGTCTGCATAGTGCTTCGCAATGGCACCACACATGTAAGGGGTTTCTTCCCCCTGGCAGAACCTACAAAGGCTATCCTCCACCAGGTTTATTCTTTTGAGGTGCTTGTTGAGTTTACAATGTCCCGTTAGTTGACCTACCGTTATCCTTACGACCTTACGGCTGTGGCTCAGTAGGTCCGATGTAAACTTGGCCGAGCAGGTCTTAATGAACTGAAAACTACATACCATCACCTTTTAAATAATAATTTTACTAGCTAAAAACTGTACACTTTGTACTAAACCTTACAATTTAAATTGGTTACAGAATAGATGTGCTAATCAAATTTCTTGTACTAACACGAAGAAAGTCGTATTTCACTACTATGGAAAACTGAAATTTCCATTAAATATTAAAAAAAAAAACATTTCGGCGCGTCGTCGCTCGAGATGCTAGAGAAACTTTTAGACAATATGCACGTTTCGCTGCAATTTATCTTACTCGTAAGAAACAGAGAAAGTTTCAGACGCTGCTTAACTGACGAAGCCAGTTGTCTTACTGAATTAAATCTTTTGATGCACGCTGGTCGAGCTTTCTCGATTTCCTACCGATCTCCGCGACCCTCTATCCCTTTCGCGCCGTCCAAAGGGCCCGAGCTCTCATTGGATGCTTCGACACGCTACGTCATCACGGAATTTAACGAATGATGACTGACGTAACGGCTTTCTTTGTTTGCTTAGTAATTTTTAAATTGGTAAAGTAATTTTATTTACACTTGCACAGCTGTGTTGCCACTTTTAAAAGAGAAATTTACTAATTAAATTTAGATTTTTTTATTTTATAAAAATATGGGAGAAATGTTAGCGTACTTGTGGCTATAGAAAAATAGCTTCCAGGTTGCAAAATCTGTTTCTGCAACAATGTCACGTTTTGCAACAAAAAGTATTTTTTTTAGTTTTTATTCAGTAGGTTAATAAGAATGATAGGGGTAGTCTATTTCAACCCCTTTTGCCAGTTTTAAAAATATGTGGAAAGTGTATTTTCATAATAGTAATATTTCCAATAAATTTTTATTATTTTATCGCTTTTTGTCTTGACGATAAAAATGTAATAAAATATTTTTCCCTAGTGGTTGACGTTTGGCCCAATGTTTATGTAATAAACTATCCTTTATTTTAAACAAGGAATCACCTACTTAAGTCATTTGCATTTGTTTGGAAACACCTTGTATTGTTAAATTTAATTACTAATAAAAGTGCATCATATAGGTATTGACGTAGAGTACCCTTTTTGTGTAAAATTTATGGACTAAAATTACCATGAAAAAATTCTTGAGCAGTAAGGCCACTTAAAAAACGTTCTTTTAATTAATTTTTAAATATCGAAATAAACCGTTTTTGGGTCTCCCCTTTAGCCAATTACCAAGCATTTTGAATTTATGTTTACTTTTTTGTTATATTTTTATGTGTAGAATAGGCCCCTTCAAATATTCTGTGCCATTTTAGTATAAAAAGTTTTATTTTGTTAATATAAAAACGTGTTTTAGAGAAAAGCCCAATATTTTTTTATTAAAGATATGTTTCTAAAAAAGAATAACCTTTATACTGTCTTAGGTCTTCTTTTGTGAGACCAATAAATAATTTTATTTAGGCAATAGTCTTGTTTACACCTGGTGGACCAATTTTTAGTTCGAGGTCTAAATGACGTCACGTATACTTTTTTTTTGGTGTAAACACATGAGTATTAAAATTTGGTACTTTATTTTGGTCCCTTTAACCATGGTAGATCAAATATAATTTTCATCGGTGTAAACACCTCGGTCATTTTTGGTGGACCAATGAGACAGGTTTGATCGTTGACATTTCGTATCGCGTTCGGCAAGGAAAACGTCAAATTTTGGTGAACCAACTAAATATGTTTGTTGTTTTTACGTTTTTTAAAGTTCTGTACGTATTTTTTTTTGCATTTTTCTTTTTAATAATTAAATAAGAAATAAATATATATTAAAAATAAAACACGGTTAGGTTCTTATCATATGGTAAACTTTCATTTTGTCACTTAAGTTAAACCTGAATTAAATTAATCCACCAATTAATTTCTTGAAAAAACTTGTGCACTAAGAAAAATAAGTTCTCGATTTGATCCACGAACCTAATTGGTGCTCGCAGTGTAAACTAGACTAAATAATATTATTTAAGTTTTAAATGCGACACCGCTGACTGATCATTTAATACCAGAGATCCCGTAACATGTATTGTTGGGTGTACAAGTTCCGACACGCTATTTTGTTACATTGTTCTGGTCGGATTACGTTTCTTCCTCTATTCTGATTTAGTCTGGCTTAAAACGATTTTCTTTGCTTATTTTTTAAGTATGTAGAACAAGTAAATTTTAAAATTTTTTAATAAAGTAATTTAATCAAATCTCACTTTTACAATATTATTGATACATGGAATAATATATATCTTATAAGCATAACCTAAATGTCGTTAATCGTAAAGGTAAAAACACAGAACTCCATAGCTTAGTTTATCCAGGTGCTTAAAAGATCCTAATTTTTAACTTTTATATGTTTACGTAATAAAGTTAAAAAAACCTTAACGCGAAAACGATATTTTACTTTTTTAAAAAAAACACAATTATTTGCCAATTTCGATAATTTTCAAAACATTTAAATGGGCCAGCTCTTCGTTGTTGCGGTAAATATTTGAAAGTTATTTATGTACACCTGGAATTCTCAGTTGTTGTGTTCTTTGGTTTTTAAAATCTCGAAGTCTCGATTCGACAAGTTAAACAGTAAAATCCAAATATTGGGGTATCGATCAATGGTAGGTGGACCTAAAAAACTCTTTTCCACTACGCCAAGCTTTCGGAAAAACTTTATTCCCTTTTCAAGGCTACAATACAGAGACATGTTTGTTAGAAAATAATATAATTATAAAACTGAATATAACAAAAAAAAATTCTTCTGCGATTTTTAAATCTCTAACTAACTGGCAAAGTAAGTTAATTGTGACGCAATCTTATTTAACTTTTGAATTTCCCCATTTTAAGCATGATTCCAAGATACAACACATGTTTCTTATACAATAAACAAGCGTCAAACGACATTTTGTCGTGTTATTTTTTGGTTAGAAATATTTTGATCATGGTTGCTTTACAATGATTTACTGAAAAGGGGAAATGAGATGGCAAGAACATCAATACGCTTAGTGACCTGCTCAGTGGTAACTAAGAGGAGAACCGGCGTGCAACAGTACCATTGATGGAGAGTTCTTACTTTTAATAATTTTTATAATTATTTTTTTTGATTGTACTGGTCTGCCACAACATGGTGCTAATTTTATTTTATTTTTAAAAGTTTATGATTTGCATTCACTTTGTCTGTCACCCAAGTGTCGCTCACATTTTATTTATTAAAAAACCTGATTAAATGAAATTCTATTTTAAAATTTTTATTTATAAATTACCTATTATAGACCCGTCTGTCACCCGAGTGCAGCCCATTTTCTATTATTTATTTATCTGATTTAGTGAGATTCCAACCTTTGAAAAAAGCAATTTTTTAATTATAAGTTACATACACTTGCCTGTCACCCAAGTGTCGCTTACATTCTATTGTTTATTTAAAAAACAACTGTCACTTGTCTGTCACCCAAGTGTTGTTGCTGATTATTAACTACCAACGAAATTATTCCACCAGTCTGTCACCCAAGTGTTGTTGCTGACTATTAACTGCCAACGAAATTATTCTGTTAATGGAGATTTAGTACCCTGTTGAAACAGACCACGGGAGATAGAATCCTATTATAAGGCATTAAACTGTCGAGCAACCCGCCTGTCACGTAAAGGCTGCCGGACAGTGAACAACCAAGACAGTATTCCACCATCTTTCCCTTGTACAGTATCAACTATAACTTAAGAGTTATTATTTATATTAAATTCTGCAAAGTGATGTTTTTTATCATTATCTTTATGTAAAATATGTGAATATATAGCACTAAGGTCGCTTACATACCTTTTCTTGAAATGAAATAAAATATTAACTTTTTTTCTTAGTTGAAGTAATTGTAAGCCAATAAAAAAAATAATTACAACCCGATTAATAGTTTTCGAGAAATGCGTGGACAAACATACGTACACACAAACGAACATACGAACTTACAAACATACCTACATACAGCTATAAAATTTTGTATATTTGTTTAAAAGGTCTGATAAATTATCATTTATCAATATTTTGCAGTTCCAATATTTCTCTTTTTTTTGAGGTCGGTTAAAAAAGCCACTATATCCAGATTTAACGTTTGTTTTAATGTGTTTAACTTAAGATATCTTAAAAAAACAAAGGAACATTTCTATATATTTACATACATATATTTTTATTTATCCGATCTGGAAAGACATATGTTTTTGTTAACGATGAAGGGACATTTATTTTTGTTCTTACCCAAAATTGAAATATATTATTTATTCGGCTCAGAGGACCTTTTGTTTCTCTTTTTACCTAACATTGGTATTTTTTATCTGCTTTCGAAATACAATTGTCTAATAAATAAAATTTTGCCTTTTTAGTTTTTCATCCCCTAATATATTTTTTTCTTTTCTTTTTATTAAGGAGCCTCTATGCCAAAGGAAAGTTTACCTTTTTGTTATTATGTATAAGAAGGCTCAATAATTTTAATTCATTTATTATATTGCAGTTTAAGTGAAAATAATGCGTTTTTAAATCACGTTTTCAGTCGTGCTGCACGTCACCTACTTGAAACTGGCAAAAGAGCTCATTAGAAATTCACTTTTCCGTGACCTAATGGGAAGCCAGTTTTCACTAAGTGTATTGTGTAAGCAACTTCTGAATATTTTTGCGTAATACACCTATATGGCGCACATTATAGTATATTACATACCGAGAGGGGTAAGAAGCCCATTACACACGATTTCAAATTACGGTCGGCGTGAGCGATACTGTAATTCGAAAGATGTGTAATGGGTCTTACCCTCGAGTTGTAAATATATACTTTTTCTCAGAACTTTATGTTTAGTTTTTTATAAATAAAAGCAGAAGATTATGTAAACTTTAAGTAACATACAAATAATAATCACAAACATTTGCGTTGTCAAGGCGATGCTATTTGTTTCATAGCCAGCTTTATGTAAAATCTATTGAAAGTTTTCAAGAGAAGACAGTTTGGCTTCTTACAGTATAGTGTTTGTAATTAGAGATTTACTGATAAAGTAGACGGTGTGTAATTAGGTTCTTACTAATATAGGAGTAGAAAAACATCTTAACCTGTCGATACTAAGATTGCTTGATTTGGAATTACTTGACGGGATGGCGCTAGTTGCTTCTAATGTTCAGCTTTATTAGATTACAGTTGTTCTTAAGGTAACTACTTCGCTGTCAAGGATGTCTATGGCCTACATTCGGTGTGATCATCTCCAACAAGGGTGAAACACGTGAAATCGAATTGGCTGGTCAAAAAATAGAAAAATTGTACAGAAGTAAAGTTCCCCTATTTTAAAAAATTTAGTAAAATTTTATAAATACAAGTTGTTCAGAATTAAAAGTTATGCTTTAATACCAAAACATGGCCTCCTAAGATTTTTTTTTGTTTTTTTTTTTCAAACCTTTAAAATTTTCTTATATTTTTTTTATATTTACCCTGAACACATTTATTAATTATTTAAAATCAAATTAATTTGGCATAACTTTGTCTAAATTTAAACATATTTGTAAAATTAACATACATTTTTAATTTTTTTGGGAATGGCAAATTTCATGTTTGTTGCAACGATATTAAACACAACTTTAAAATTTTGCAAACATTCTCTTCAATAAGGTAAAACAATAATAATGATAATACGCCTTTTAAAAAACGCTTATTAAAGGTACAAAATTTTGATTTTAAATGTTTATTAAAAAACTGTTGAAAATAATAGACATCATAAAAAAAACCTGCTAAAATTATCGCGGATACCCATGAAAAAAAAAAGAAAACAAATGAGGGTTAAATGTAAACATTATGACAGTGTGGTGACAATATTTTTTTCTTTCTTGAATGATTATTCAATTTATCAATTATTAAATTTAAGAGAAAATTTTAAAGGTTTTTCAAAAATAAAATGCTTAGAAAGCCATGTTTTGGTATTTAGGCATAACTTTTAATTCTAAACAACTTTCCTTTATAACATTTTACTAAATTTTCTGAAATAAGGGTACTTTACTCCTGTACAATTTTTAGATTTTTTGACCTACCCTGAATGCTGTTTGACTTGCAACCATTCTAAGTGCACCTAATATGATTATCGAACATGCACCAACTTTTGGCAATATTTGATTGTGCAGTTAATAAAAAAAAATCCCGTATTCTGCACATTTAAATGACCACACTGTATATTCATATATACATAATAGTAATATATTAATATACATAATATAATCTTTTGTAAAATCGTTTAGATATGCATATGTATGCCTATATACAATAAAATATTACTAATACAACTCTCTATTCGTTAACATACTCACGGTTCCGTCACTGTTTTTAATTGTGCCTTGTTCGCCAAAAATAATCCTTAGTATTTTAAGACAAATTTCGATATAGGTGCATATGCGAATGCGGGGTTGAAATGACCAGGTCATTCTGTCTTAAAATGCGACTTAAACAATGTTTAATCAAAAGGAAATATTACCCAGCTATAAAACTAAGTCATAATATATCTGAATGAACCATTTTCTCACTTTATTGCTTTTGCTTAATAAAATATTATTTATGTAGCAGTCTAGCGTGAAATTTAATATTTATAGAGCAAAATTTTTATATAAAAATGTCTGCTTAAGTTGACGCAGTAATAAACAAATAAAGTTTTATATGTCGGCGTCAAACACTGAAACAATCATTTCATGAAGGGACTAGTCGGCAGATGTATTGCCGACAAGGAGCTTTATAGCCTATTATAGGTTAGTTTTTGTACAATACATGTACTGACTAGTCGCTAACATGTACATTATGTAAGTTTATTTATTAAATCCACTTTGCTTTAAATAGTTATTTTCCTAACAAGTGCGAAAAGTGTGGAAAGTGATACTTCTCCGCACGCGGCTGCCGTTACACATAGTAAGCAGCCAAGAGTGGCAAAGTTATTTTCCACAAGTGTTATAAACAATATTTTTTCTACAAACGAGAGGAAAAACCAACACAATTTTAAAGGTTTATGATTAAAATAATATTTATTAACAAAGGAATTTATACACTAATTATTATTATTAACATTTATAGTAAAAGTGCAATTGGTGGCGTTTTGCAAATTTATTGCTGGAGCGAGTTGCTTTTCTTTAGAAAACGTGGACGGCGACGGCGTTGGGTTCTTGATGAGCCAATTTTTTGCAGCTATGAAAGTAGTTTCTTGAACCGAAAGGTTTAAGTACATTGGAAAATGGCATTGACGGTTGTTTCTGGATAGTGGAAGGTGTTTCTGTAAAATTAAGTATTTTGTTTCAAATATCCTTTTGTTGAATTCTCGAGGTATCCTTCAGCGACTGATGTAGCCTTCCAGCCTCCAAAACATTTAATATTGGATATTTGTTCTCCGGAGTTTGCGGGAAATGTTGCAGAGGACCGGCGAAAGCTATGCCCAGTAAACAATTCCGGGTTAGGAAGTTTGAGATAGGCCGCTATTCCCAAGGGCATTTTTCCGAAGGTATTAATGCCGATACATTGTACTGTACACACTCCGTGTTTATAGGTCACAAAAAATCGACTATGTGGTGTGGTCGGCTTTCTTAAACTGGCATACTTAAAAATTTTCCATTTTCGACATCCACAAAAATGACAAAGCTTTGAGAGCTGTGACTTTTTGAGTCTGGGATGTGTATCAATACTAAATTTCCTTGGTCTTCAATATAGTCCAGACATATTTTTGTTAACTCCTTTCTACGACATGCTCCCGCTAAGCCAAAAATCGTAGCCACTTTTATATGTAAATAAGTATCATCTGACGCTTCATCCATGAATTTTGATATTTCTTCTTTTAAAAAGACTTTAGCCTTTTTGGTTCTAAAACCAACGCTTTGTCGTTTTTAAGTAGGCCTTCACTTTGAAAAACTTGCTTAAATCTATGTTCTTTCGTAACTTAATGATACATTTTATCATAGAGTATCTAGACCATAATGTATTGGGTTTACATGTTTTTGATAATTAAGAGAAATAGGCCAGAAAAATATCTTCTTTACAAGACTTCACACCCTTACTTTGACACCAGGTCTCAAACATAATTAATTCTTTCTCATACCTGTGACGATATTTCATGGGCATGAGATCTATACCTGCTTTTTCTGCTGCTTCGATAATCGATGCTGGTAAATCGTCGTCAGAATCCATTGAAAATGTTTCCCCAATTTGGTTGAAAAATGCAGTGATGCAATGAGAAAATTAATTTTTGATAGATGCATAAACAATTAGTTGGTTGCTATGGATTATTTGATAATATATATGGAGTTATTAAAAATACCTACTTACATTTGGTAAATAACGATTATTTTATTTTATTATATAAATGTTATAAAGAGATTGCAAAATTACAGCAAAATTCAGTTGCCTTAAATATATAACTATTATAAGCAAAATTATGCATTATTTTATAATTAGATACTAATTTATGTTCCAAAAACTAAAATATTTTAATTTTTCGCACTAGTGCGAAAAGTGCGCTTTCCCGCACGCAGATTAGTGCGGAAAAGTAATTGTTTCATATCACTGTTTCGGTTATTTCAAGAGATTTTTAAAAATTTCTTTTACAGGCTACTTATATGGATACAATGTAATAATAATCCGGTGGGAGAGCTTAAAAAATATGTTTCAATAATTTTTATTAACAAATATATACTAATACATAATTACGGGATGAAGAAGTGAACAGGGGTGCTGGGCGGGGTTAAAACAGTAATAATCCAACAGGAGATAAAAAGTATTTTACGTCACCCACGGAACTTTTCCTTTATGAAAATATAACAAAAACTGCTGGGACTCGGCGCGTAATTTAAAGAGTGGGCTTTTGCTAAATAATGAATTTAATGTAAAAAAAGCAAATCATGGGTGTTTTCTAGCACGTCTCGGGATTATGTCTGAAATATAATTGGGGAAAATAAAAAGCCGCTTTGCTAACCAGCACTATCCATGACCGACTAGAACTTAGGGCTTTTAAATTTGTAACTTCTACCATATCAAAAATAATAATGTTAATAACTTCTATGTAGAAATAATTTAGAAAAACTCAAAAGCCCTAAGTTCTAGTCGGTTATGGTTAGTTCTGGTCAGTAAAGCGGCTTTTTATTTTCCCCAATTATATTCATATATTTGTTAATAAAAAAATATTGAAACATGTTTTTGAAGCTCCCCCACCGGATTATTGTTATATTGTACTAATATAAGAAGCACGGAAAAAAAATTCAAAAATCTTTTAAAATAGCCGAAACAGCTATATGAAACAATTACCGCGAAAAAGTATAGTTTTCCGCACGCTTCTAGAAAAAATAAATTATTGTTTAACCATATATTTTATACCAAAATTTGTAATTTTTTAACTCTTAACACCTTGCTCTTTAGTTAGTATTAAAAGATTGGAAAATCTTTATTTAATTTATACAATATTTAAACGCTTCAGTTTGAAATAAATGCCGCAATTTTTTTAACGGCCCAACTTTCACCAAGTCATTAATACTTTATCTCTTCAAAAGTTATACTGTGTTATCAGGTTCAAAATACCTGCCAACAAAATAACTGATTTTCTAAATCTATATTTAATGAGGATCTAACATCCTTTCGTTCTCGACTTTTGTTACTTTGGAATACTAAATCACTTTTTTTTGTCCGAAATATCAAAGTCAAAAGTTAAAAGAAGTTATACCGCAAAGGAAACTTTTTGCCATTGTGTAAATTTTACTCGTTATTTATGATAGTTGTGAATCTCACATTCAAGATTTTATAAATCAATTATCTTGTTACACAGAAATTTTCCAGTTAAAAAATATTTTTTATTTACCTTCCTTCCAGTGGCGGCTCTAGGATTTTCAAAATGTTTTATCTAAAAAGATGCTACATGACATCCACACCAAATATACAGAGTGATTCACGTTAAGTGTCTTATTAAAAGTTCTAGAAAATCAAAAATAATAACTTTCTGCGATTTGGCGTACGGCCCTAACAGGTGATAATCTATATTTTAAAAATCTTTGCAAGTGCAGTGTTACCAAATCCACTCAAACCAATGGCAACATTGTAGTTTTAAATAGAACACCCTACACAAAATTCTAAGTAATTTTGTTAACATCTACCTTTACCTATCTTTTACCGTTTTTGAGAAAATAATTATATAACTTTCTTTTTTGGGAACATCACCTTGTCAAAAAGGTTTAATATTTACGTACCTAACCAAGCTGGATACTGGGATTTTTTTGGGTTAGACAATTACTTAAAAGATCTGCATGCTATAATAATGACATATCTTACAGGGTTACCCAAAAATTTTGCATTTTTACCGAAATTTAATAATGGTTGAAAATCATTTTTTTAATACAACGTACAGTATTTAATCCCTAATGAAAAAAGAAAGCAATGCTGCCGCGCCAGAAATCTGTTTACTCAATGTATCGAGAATGGAGGACGTCATGATTTTTTTTAATTCACACACACTGAAAGTGCTACTTAAAATTGTTTACCAGGTCTCCTACTATTATTACGTTTTTAAACGTTGGCTGTGTTTTAAATTACTTTTTTTGATCATTCATCAAGGGTATAGCAGAAACACATCTTGCAACCTGGCTAGCAAAGCTAATTTTCTATAGCCACAAGTACGCTAACATTACTTCTAAATTTTTAAAAAATAATAAAAATCTAAATTTAAACAGTAAATTTCCCTTATAATCGTGTTAATACAGCCTTAATAAATTCAAATTATTCTTAAAAAAGCATTTTACCAAGTTAAAGATCACTAAGCAAACAAAGAAAGCCATTGCGTCGGCATGGTTATGTAAACTCATGTTGGTATCAGCTCAGCCAATCAGAACATCGTGCCCTTCGGTCATCGCTAAGGGCGACGGTAAAAGAGATAGCGTCGTGAGAGTAGGTCACGCGCGCGTCAAGTAAATAGACCAATTAAATAGGTCGTACGGCAAGCGCGACGAATTTTAGCACAAACATCTTCGAGTTTGAGGTAGAACAGTGGCTGGACGGTTATCTGGTTTTATTACGTAAGGAACCAAAAAACTTTTTAAGCATTTTCAAGCAAACCGCCGAAATGTTCTATTTAAATAATTGATGGAAATTTTAGTTTTTCATGGTAGTGCAATACTACTTTCTTCGTGTTAGCACAAGAAAATTGGCTATCACATCTTTTTCTATAATCAATTCAAATTATAAGCTTTAGTACAAAGTGTACATTTCCTAGTAAGTAAGGCTACTTTAAATAATTATGTGCGTCAAATTTAAATTGACGTTTTTTACATAAAGGTTTAAGGTAAAGTAAGGTGGGTGGTTAAAGTGATTGTAAGGAACTGAATCAGGACAGGATTTAGCTGGAATAGTATATGGACGTGATTTAGTTATTGGAATTGTAGGAGAGGAGCCGCAAAAACAGTAATAGCTAAACTTGTTGATAAGATAGTTGGTTAATAATTTATACAAGTGTCACAGAAGCGGCAAGTGATACCGGGTGTTTCAAAAACTGTAAAAAATTTCTAAATTTACGTTTTAATTTTCTAACTTTTATAAGGATAAAAACAATCTCTAATTGTGTCGTAACGTCAATAAATTTACGCCTCATAGGCTCCAGAAGCCGTTTTCTAGTAAAATTTAAATAGATTTGCTCGCTAAATTTAAGTGAATTTTTATCCGATTTTTTTAGTAAATTGGTAACTTTTTTCTTACATTTTTTATAAAATTAAGCTTTTAATAAATTTGTGAACAGCTGGTATTGTCATTAGATAATAAGTTACGTTTCAATTTTCCAAGCTTTTGATATATTAACTAAGGCTATCAGTGCCTAATTAAAGAGAAATTTCGAACCCTTCTTTTTCTTTGATGTTTTTTAAAGGTAAACTGAATTTAAAAAATTTGTCAAGGGAAAAATTTTTACCTTTTGTAAACTGTGTAATTATAAACATTAAATTAAAGTTGCCTGATACGCCCCATTGGCTATCACAAGAATTTTGTGGTGTAGTAATACATATATTTATTGTAAATAAAAATTTGTGAATAGTTATTCTATTATTAGTATCTCATAAAGTAATAGTCATTGTACAGGGCGTCCAAACCTCAATTTGTGCCAATTGTTTTTCAGTTTATATTTAGTCGATAGCAGAGTTTGTCGGAAACTAAACTGCTCAACAAAAAGATCGTACCATTTAATTTTTAGACCCACTTTCAAACTGCTGTTATTTTTTTAAATTAACATTTTTAAATATCTAAAACAAAGTTTAAAACCGCGTTTCTTCTACTTTAAGCTGTATTGCATTTAGTTTTAGTAAGATGAATATTATCATGATGTACAGGGTGATCAATAGAGTGCTGCAAAAAAACAAAAAATTCAAGTGTGTCCCATTTCAGTGGTAATTTTTTTTGGTCGTTATAATATGGGTTGTTACTAAGTTCATATCAATATCTCTAGACGTTTATGCCAGTTTTTAAATTGATGACCTCTGGCTTGCGATACACTTCTAAACTTCAAATTTTGGTAATCAATTCTGTAAAAAGCTATAACTGAAAAATGGATTGACGGATTTCAACGAGTGTTTCATATTCGGAAAGCTCATTTCATGTAGATTTTTTATTTTCTAAGCACTTTTCGATAGATTATAATTTTATGAGTATACGGGGGCAACAAATACCAAAAACGTAGCTGATTTAGAAATCCTAAATATAGGGTAAATTATTGAACGCCAAAAAGACCATATGTGTGTGTTTTGTTTTAAAAATGGCCAAGTTAAAGCTTGTATTAAAATCTCGAAACGATTTCTACCGTTAATCGATTTATGCTGTTTAAGTGCCTGCAAACTTATTCAGCAAAAATGCGTCGTTATTATGGCATTAGGTCTGAATGGTAGGAATTCCAACAACGTCTTAAAGTTTTAAACATAAATTAGAGTATTTGGTGTTGTACACCATGATATACGGAGTGATCAACAAAGTGCTGTCAAATTTATTATGGTATCCATAATTACCGCAACCTTAGGTACAGAACGGCCTTGTTTGCGCAACATGTTTTAGATTAAAATTGTTAGGCTTGAAACTATTTTTAGTACATTTCGGTGTTCAAAAACTTACCGCACTAAATTGAAAAACGGAGAGCATAATTTTAACAATTTGGATGACATGGCAAATGCAATAAGAGTGGAATGGAACGATATTCCCCAGAACTTTCTTGCAAGCTTAGTGAATAGCATACCAAGAAGGGTAAAGGAAGCTAGGAGGGCTCACGGGGGACCCACCCATTATTAATTTTAATGCTTTTTTTTTTTGTTTGTCACATCATTAAATTTATCTGTTACTGTTGTTGTTTTTAATATTGTTTATTTAATGTAATTTTACGCAATTGAGATTTATAAAAACATTTTATCTAATAAGAATGTTTTATTTTTTAACGTTTATTAAAAATGTAAACATTTATATTCATCTAGGATTTTAATAATACAGACTTGCAATAACGGCTAGGAATATATAAAAAACAATATTATTCTAATAAGTAAAACATTTTGCTATCCAAAATGGCACACAATTAAACATAAAAATTTTTTGAAAACACTTTGTTGATCACTCCGTATATCATGGTGTACAACACCAAGTACCCTAATTTATGTTTAAAAATGTTTTAAACTTTAAGACGATGTTGGAATTCCTACCATTTAGACCTAATGTCAAAATAACGACGCATTTTTGCTGAATAAGTTCATAGGCACTTAAACAGCATAAATCGATTAACGGTAGAAATCGTTTCGAGATATTGACACAAACTTCAACTTGGCCATTTTTAAAACAAAACACACTCATATGGTCCCTTTGGCGTTCAATAATTTACCCTATATTTAGGATTTCTAAATCAGCTACGTTTTTGGTATTTGTTGGCCCCGTATACTCATAAAATTATAACCTATCGAAAAGTGCTTAGGACATAAAAAATCTACACGAAATGAGCTTTCCGAATATGAAACATTCGTTGAAAACCGTCAATTCATTTTCCAGTTATAGCTTTTTAAAGAATTGATTACCAAAATTTGACGTTTAGAAGTGTATCACAAGCCAGAAGTCCTCAATTCAAAAACTGGCATAAACGTCTAGAGATATCTTGGTAACAACCCATATTATAACGACCAAAAAAAATTACCACTGAAATGGGACACACTCGAATTTTTTGTTTTTTTGCAGCACTCTATTGATCACCCTGTACATCATGATAATATTCATCTCACTAAAACTAAATGCAATACAGGTTAAAGTAGAAGAAACGCGGTTTTAAACTTCGCTTTAGATATTCAAAAAAAAGTTAATTTTTAAAAAAGTTACAGCAGTTTGAAAATGGGTCTAAAAATTAAATGGTACTATCTTTTTGTTGAGCAGTTTACTTATGGTGCGAAGGCGTACCGAATAACGTTTTCCCACTAATCGGTAACACTTAAGTTCATTTTAAGAATATATTTTTTTATTTTTTGGCCCAAATTTGATTATATATGTCCGTTAGACATCTTTTTCAACAAACCTATCATTTTATGGTTTTAGACTTTCTTAAGTTTTTTTTTTAATTCTTACATATTTGTATGGCAGTTAAAAAAAAAACAATGTTCGGATGTCTAGTAAAATTTCTTATTGTGCTATTATGTACCTCTAAATTTTATTCTTTTGTTAATATTCATCGTCCTATGGTATTGCCTTTTAATTTCTAAGTTCAAGTAATTTTGAAAAAAACACTAAAAATCGCGACTAAAATAAAGCTTGCCCAAATTAAACATAAGTAAGTTAAAAAAGAAATATAATAAAATGTATATAAAAATAGTTTGTAAGTTTGTTTACAAAATTAAAAATTTGACAAGTATTGCAAATAAAAAGGCCTCTTTCCCTAAATCTTACAAAATAAATGTTACACCAAAGTAAATCATTAGGTTTTTAAACTTGGGGTTGCAAATATTTTAAGTGAATTACATTTGCTTTTGCATTTCCTTTTTACTGTTCTTTCTGGAAAAAATAGGATTAAAATACGATTTTGGAGAAGATGCTACAGGTTACGTCGCCTTGTTATTTAAAAGTAAAAACATAAAATAGCGCTTATCGTCAACTTGCTTTGCATTCTTTAAACTCTTTTTATGTATACGATTCTTGTTTTAAATATAAAAGCTTAGAAAAACATCATCAATTATATTTTTTTATTGAGGATCGGCTTCTACCGAAAGCCTTTTATTATTAAAAAACGAGTTTAGTGGTGTTTACTTTAATATCAAAATATATAAAGATTACAAAGCAGAAAATTGCTGCTGGATATAAGAAAATCTAAAAGCATGAAAGTAATGTTTACAAGTTAAATATTTTTTATTCAAATTTGTGCCTACGAAAATTTTACCTGAGTATATTATATATTTTAATGTTTTTTTTTGTCAAAAGCTTTATTGTTCAGTCATCCAAGGTTCAGAAACGGCTTTTCTAGAAAAAAATATCAAAGTTTTTTTCCTATCGGTTTTTAATGTTTTTTAGTCCGTTGGATCCGAATCTGAGGTTTACCACCTCACCAGGCATGAGCTTCACAACGAAATTGCATAAAACCTCATATTTTCGACACTTTTTTCAGTTTTTTAACTATAACTCGAAAATGAGCATTTTTTGATGATAATTATGATACACTAAATTAAAGAAGACAAAATTTCCTACAAATACGTATAATAACTTTAAAGTCTGGAAAAATTCATAACGTTGTTAGATTGTGTTGAAAAATGGCATTTCTTGACAATCCGCTAAAAGGTAAAAACATTATTCTAAGTGCGCGCTGGTGCCCTACCATCAATATCATACACCTCCAAAATCAATTATTTTATGATTACCCGGTATGTCCTGGTTACATATAAGGAATTGGCAAACGTGATTGAGGTCCATAGGTCAACGAGCCTTTTTTTAAAGGGAAATAAGGTTCTGATAAAAGAAAACAGATTTTAAACAACTTTTTTTAGTAAAGAAGCAAGAACACCATTTTTTAAAATTTTTATATTCATTCGTCGTCCTTATCTGCAAAAATATCAGCTAAAACAACGAGAATGGGGACTTTGGATGACTATAACAAAGGCCATAATATTCATGTTCATTAAGGACAAAATTAAGTATGTCTGTGCACAATATTCTTTAATATTATTAAAAATATAACCGAAAACAAAAGAAGAAGAAGAAGTCATTACCTGCATAAAGCTCAGGATTGCGTTCGCAGATGATCCGTTTAGAAGGACCAGGTTGTATATCCGCAACGACGTAATGTTTTCTTTTTAGTCCTTTCTGGTCAGTGGACTGCTCGAGCTCTTGAAGGATAGGCGCTGGTTTATCCACTAGAAAAAATATAATTATGACATTTTGATCGATGCAAGTATAATTCCTAATTTACAGTGATACATACTAGATTAGAATAATAATTACTTGTTATAGTATAATTACCTTTGATCTTTGCAGGTAAAATGTCTTCATAGTCATCACTTAGCAGTATTTCTATATTGGAGCACCTTTTTTCACAATTCAAATACTGTCTGGAGCAGTATAACCCAACCCTTCTGCATCCGCAATGGCCCTTGCAACCCTTTTGGCACGTGCAAGCAATGAGTTTCAGAAGCTTCTCTGGGGTTTTGGACTCAAAGGATAGAAATCAAGTTGATTTTAATAACTTTTCATCGCCACAGCTTAGGTGGTTAAATTTTTTCCAGCAACTGCCAGTACTTGGTGAAATACCCTGTAACTGTGTTGCTGGGCTGCAGCTCTAGTGAGAGGGATGGATGCTATATTTCCGCTAACCTTTAATGCTGATGACACATACTGTTTGTACAGAATTAAAGTGGTGCGATGGTCTCCGCCATACAAGGCCACTATGAATTTGTCCCCCACCTTCGAAATTTCTTCTGCACTTACACAGATCAAAATGTCATAATTACATTTTTCCAGTGGAGAGAATAGCGCCTATCCTTCAAGAGCTTGAGTAGTCCACTGACCAGAAAGGACTAAAAAGAAAACATTACGTCGTTGCGGATATACAGCCTGGTCCTTCTAAACGAATCATCTGCGAACGCACTCTGATCTTCATGCAGGTAATGACTTTTGCTTCTTCTTCTCCTATTTTTGGTTTCACCTTTCTATTACACATTAAAGTCTATTGTGCAAAGATATACTAAATTTTGTCCATAATGAACATGAACGACATTGCTTCTATTATAGTTAACTAAAATCTCCATTCTCTTTGTTTTAGGTAATAATTCTGCAGATGAGGACGACGAATAAATATGATTAGTACGATTTTGTTTGAGCTAGGAGGCTTGTTACCCTATGGACCTTACTCACGTTTGCCAATTCCTTATATGTAACCAGGACATACCTGTAATCATAAAATAATAGATTTTGAAGGTGTATGAAATTGATAGTAGGCCACCAGCGCGCACTTAAAATAATGTTTTTACCTTTTTAACGAATAGTCAAGAAATGCCATTTTTTCAACACCATCTTCACACTTGATAGTTATTATACGTATCTGCAGGAAATTTTGTCTCTTTTGATTTAGTAAATCAAAGTTATCATCAAAAAAACGCTTGTTTTCGAGTTATAGTTAAAACACTAAAAAAAGTGTCAAAAATATTATGTTTTTTGCAATTTCGTTGTGAAACTCATGCCTGACAAAGTGGCAAACCTCAGGTTCGGATTCAGCAGCCCAAAAGATATATAGAACAGGTGAGAAAAAAACTATTTTTTTTTCCTGAAAAAAACCTTTGATTACTGAACTATTATATTTTCAAAAATTTATACTTTTAAATTATAATCATGTTCAATAATTTTGTGATTTAGTCAAGCAGTTAATGCGTAACCTATTTTGGTTAAAACTTGCCTACCTTACGTGGGAATGTAACTACTGCACCGGTCGTGCTTATAACAGAGTATAAAGGCTTTAAATAAACAACTTTGTATTTAATACTCATAAATAAACAACTTTAAATTTAATACTCATAAATAAACGATCGCCAAAAAGGACATTTTTTTCAATGCAATTTTAATTGCCAACTTTATATGTGAAAGCTAATAGACAATAATTTTATTAATTAATACGAAAGAGCGCTCACACGCTTAAGTTGAAATGTCGATATTAAAATATTTTTGAGTGACAAAAGCTTCCATATATTAATTAAATAATTAAATAAAGTTTTTACAATATTAATTAAAAAAACTAAAATAGATAAAACGTTATTGAACAATAATGAATTAATTAAATTAGTTCACCAAAAAATATGTTATTTATTTACCTTATGTAATAAAAATACAAAGTATATTAAATAGTTTTTCAATAAAAGCAGTTTGTAGTTTGACAAATGCTTATGCAAATCCTAACTTAAAATTATTTTAATTTTATAAATCCACTTGCCAGTTTGGAATTTTTGTTTTTGTTTTTAATATGGCCCCGGTTTATAGATCTGGATTATTGTTTGTGGTCATTACAAAGTAAACAACTTGTTTTGTATTTTTTTTTTCAGTTCGGTAAATGTTTGGAAAAAATATGCTTATTAACCGGGTATTATTTTGAAGTTTATTTATTACTTTTCGAAAATTATTTTGTAGAACCAAATAATTTAAAAACGAGGACATTTTTGGAAAAAAAAATACTACCACATAAAGGAACCGGACGAACCAACTCTGCATAAAACTATGTTGATAAGGTCTATTTAAAAACTATGGACAAAATACGACACAATCTGAAAGGAAAAAAGTTATGGTTTAGTGTCGATGAAACCACTGATATTAAGGGAAGATAAAATATGTTGCTAATATTAAAGTTACACCTTTAAGTTATCACAAACCTGAAAACTCATATTTAATTAACAGTAAATTCTTTCTAAAACCAACAGTAAGACAATAACAAAATCTGTAGTAGAAAGTATTACTTTACTGCTGTCAGTCACTAGTATTCAGAAAAGTGGCGTTTTGTTTCTTTCGGATAGTGCTGCATATATGGTGAATGCAGGACGACAGTTAAAAGAACATTTTCCCAAATTCATTTGACATGTTTAGCTCATAGAATATGCCAAATGGTACATAACTTTTAATCACTTATTGATACTTTAGTTATCGAGGTTCAAAGGTTTTCTTAAGTCACCTGCGTGTATTACGAAATTTAAAAATGTGTCCTAATGTCGCATTACCGCCCCAATCTGCTATTACAAGGTGGGGAATATGGCAGCAGTTACATATTACCATATAAATTATAATGTGATAAAAAATGTTATCGACAGTTTACAAGATAAAGCTTTAAGTGTGAAAAAAAGTAAAGAAGTTATAAATGCACCAAATGTTAAATCTGATTTATAATTTATTTTTGAAAACTTTGGATATCTTCCGGATGTGATTGAACAGTTATAAAAACAAAATGCCCCCCTAGTGCCTTCATTTCATGTATTTTAAATTACTGTAGACAAACTTAAATCTGTTCCTAATAAAATTGGTGACAAATTAAAATTGTATGTACAAAAAATCTTGAAAAGAAATCCAGGATTTTTAGAAATAAAACATATTTTTGAGGCACTACAAAATAAAAGAACTGACTTGTAAAATCAATTTCGTTTTACTCCAGTTACAAGCAGTGATGTCAAAAGGAGCTTTTTTAGACTTAAAGATATTTTAAATTATAAAAGAACCAATTTTACTGAAACTAACTTTGAAAAGACGTTAGTTATATCATGTAATGCAAATAAATTGTAAAACACTACTGCTATGTTTTTGTTTCACATTTTTTTTTAAATTTATTTATAATTAATATCTCCTTAATACTCACGCCAATGAATTTACCAGAAATAAAAAACGTAGAGGGAACGAGCTCGTTCCAAAATCCGGGCCCTAATTATAACATAGTAAAAACCAGGGGAGGATTTACGAAAAGGCTGAGTAGGCTAAAGCCTGGGGCGGCAAATATTATGGGAGGCAAATTTACAATTGATTTTTTAAAAAATGTAATCGTAAATTAATTTAGTTTTTTTTAATATTTAGCCAATAGATAAAAAAATTCCGGCCAAATTCACTTTATTTTTATAAGAATTACTAGTGTAGTTTACCGTCTTTTAATGCTAAATCTTTCATTCTAATATCCAAAAAATATTGACATATTACGGCAGCAAAAGTATATTAACCTATGGGGGTTAAAAAGTTAAATCTGGCCCTGGTAAAAACAAGTCAACATTCAATATTTCAAATATAGTAAAGTAACACATTTGTCTTATCATGGTTTACAGAAACACTGAATTTATTTAATCCACGCGATTTAACTTATTTTCGCTTATTTCACTAAATATTTTACCATTGGGAATACATGTATTATTGTAACACCGATTAAAAAGCAAGTGGCCTTTGACAACCTCTGGCTGGCGTGACGAAAAATTCTTGACTATTTTAAACCAGCTTTATTTAATTAATTAAAGTAGTTTAAGTAATTATTATACCTTTAGGGAAAGAATATATATAATAAAAGTTTTAATAAACAAGTCTTTTCGAAATAGCTTGAAAGTTTTTAAACTTAATTACATCTTGGCAGCCTTGAGTGCAAGAAAGTGTAATGTTAGTTGCATGCTGCTAAATGCGTGTCAAGGCCTGT
The DNA here is from genome assembly GCA_019359885.1 of Listronotus oregonensis. Lineage (NCBI taxonomy): Eukaryota > Metazoa > Arthropoda > Insecta > Coleoptera > Curculionidae > Listronotus > Listronotus oregonensis. Next base: position 23,800 of record JAHBCN010001161.1, read on the forward strand.
ATTTCCGACAAATTACAATAAACAATAGCAAATGCCTGGCTATCTAGTTACGACGCGACGCCGACGCTGGCATTCTGAGCGCGTCCTCGAAAGACTTTAATACACATGAAAAATTTGGGCAAAAATATTTAACATAAAATTTTAAATAAACAGTGCATTTTGCATTGTTTCTTTTATGACAGATTTATGTAAAGAGGTAAATAAATTCGGAATTAATAAATCAGTTATCATTTCCTACCATAGTTCTAGTTACTTTCACTCAAGCAAGCACCCAATTGGCATGTGGTGTACTCTGCTTTGTAGCAAGCACCCAATTGGCAAATTATCATATTTTTTACTGAAAAAGAAATAAAAAGCCCAATTAAAGCAACAATATTGATTATGTCCTTGGAATCCCAGAGGAATAACTACTTTTAATACTTTGGCAATAAATAATATATTTGCTTTCGATGAAAATAAATTTTAAAAATATTTTTAAACGATATGTCAACTAAATCGGGCGACTGTAATATCTGCTAAGCCGCAAATCGCGTAAAAATAAAATAAAAAAACGTTTACGATTGCCGCCTTGAAAGTCTATGCACTTTTAGTAATAAACTGGCATTTAAGTAGTAAATTTGCTAATTTAACGATCCAAATATCTCCAATATTTCTTGTTTTAAAGTTATTTGTTGGTTTAAATTAGTTTGTCTCTTTTTGTTGATTTTGTTTACCGGGGTCTGGATGGAGTTGAGTATGCAAAATATAAGGACCGCATTCTGTAAATTGTTTTGAACTCAGAAAAGCTTGCAGAATATAATTCTGGATGTTGTCTGGAGCTTTGTTGGTCCATTTTTTTATACCACACCCCTTTAGATATCAAGTAAACAGACTAAATAAATGCTTTGGAACTATTTTAATGATTGTTTTAATGACAATATCCAATTGTTTCTTATGATTAAAGATACTTGTAGTCAATTCTAGCAAAAAAACAAAATAATCAAAATAAAAACAATAAAAACAAGAACTGTTGATAAAAAAAAACTATTTAATACCAAAAAGCAAATGTTATTATAAGTTATCCGAAAAAAATGCAAAAATTATTTTTTATTGTGGCAGTTCTTATTAATACATTTGCACAACGAAAAACATATTAGTTCTTACTTTTTGTAAAAACATGCCTTTGTTTGACAAGTTTTACAGGGCTGAATCAACAATTATGGCAATGGTCGCTTCGTCATCTGCCGTGGGTACAATTTACCATCTTTTTTTTTCGTAACCTAGTAAGGTGTAATCAATAGGTTGTAATAGAGTTTAACATCTTAAAAAAACTTTTTGTGTGAAGCCCTTATATCCAAATTTTGCATATTCCAATTCCCCTTCAAAAGTTGGTAGGCTATGCAAAGGGACGTTACCCCATGTTGAAAACCAGAATTTTGGTGAATATTTCAATTTTTACAAGGTCGGTCTGGAACGCGTACAGGTCGTAGTTATGACAAAAATTTCACAATTTTTTTTACAGTGTTTTTACTTTTCCGAAATCTGGGACCAGTTGGTAATTTCGACTATACATTTCGCACACCTTCATCGATTTTCGAATAAGTACGCGTCTCGAAAGTCAGCAATCGAATTTTTGCCGAGAATAAAATTCTTTCTATTTTTTAATTATCTATCCGACTGCATACTTTATTTTTCGAAAATCGAAAAAAATATATATTACTTGTTGGCTTTGTTTAAGACAGCTGTATAGTAAAAAAATAATTTACGATTTTTGTAAAAATTTGGTGTAAGGGGTTTTCGACCCTCCCGATTCAATCCCGCCTATGCAAATTGGGAAAATCCGAATAAAAATTTTGACAACTTCTTTATGAGCCACCCTGTTTACTAAAACGTCATATCCGTATACCTAAAACGTCAAGACGTACTCGAATGGTCCCATGAGTTTTTCGTCTATCTGCACTCTAAACGCTCGTTCCTGTTTGACAGCAGTCAAATTTTGTCATTTCGACTATATCGTCATGCACCAATGTGTTAGTTTTCGATTCTACGTACAGCTATAATTTTTTTTCTTTTACTTTCTTCCGTTGTCAGAATGAGGGATAAAAAAAGGGAAAGGGACCAGCACAGCTATCGGCAACATGGGTTTTTCGTTTGTTTGGTGTCTCAGGTAAAAGCATATGAGCATAGTTGCCGGTACTCACATTTCGCATACTCAACTTTCTTTGGCGCCTGCACTATTAGTGCATAAAAACATTTTAAGCATTTGTTATAATAGCAGAAGGTACATACATATGTCAATATGTTTTGTATTGAATAAAAGTAAAATGTATTTTTATAACGTTAATAACATTGTATTTTTTATTACGTTTTTATTTACTTGATCCCTTTTTAATGTTATTATATATATTTTAAGTAACATAATAAGTATCCTGTTAAATATTTGAAATTACGTTCTGATTCACCCTGTATTAAACAATTTTTCAAAACCTCTCTATATTTAGATATATCAGTAAGTGCTTTAAAATGATGCCTTTTTTTCTTTTGAATACGATAATTTTAACCGAAAAAATGCCTTTATTGGTCATTTTTGGTAATGGCCAATCATTTGTGCTCTAAATAATCTTTATATAAATGGACAATCAATATATGTATTCTCCTGTCAATTCCCTGCGTTTTCGTTTAGGTCCTTATTGTATAAAATTATGTTTTAGAATAAGAAAAAATATTTTTTTTGTTTTATTGCCTTTCTAAACTTACCTAACATCAAAAAGGTTTATAGTTATTTGGGATAATTATAGGACGAAAATATGTGTTTAACCGATCGTTAAATAATTGGAACATAACCCGCATCTAGAGCTTTTTTGTATTTTGGTTTAAAATGACAATTGGACCGTTTTATTAGGTAACACTAGAGGCTGTACACTAGCAATATTATTAAGAATATTTCGAAATATTGACAGTATTTTTGAGATTGACTTCTAAGTATTGATGGTTTAACGAAGAGTATTGAAGTAAATCTAGAAATTTGGAAATCCAGTCGTCAATATCGAATATTGGCCGCAGTGTAGGGCATTTAGCTATTAAAATTTTAATCGATTAAATAATTAATTAATAATTGTGATTAAGCTAATTGCAGTTAAAATTAATTGCAATTAACTGTTAATTGTAATCCGCAATTAATTTGTTTTGATAAAAAATTTAGTCAATTAAATAATTAATTAAAAAAAATATTTTAATTAATCTACTTGCATTTAAAATTAATTGCAATAAACTGTTAATTGTAAGCCGCAATTACTGTGTTTTGATTAACATTTTAATTAATTAATTGCTTAAAAAATTATTTGTAATTTATCTAATTTCAGTTAAAATTAATTGCAATTAACTGTCAATTGTAAGCCGCAATTAATTTATTTTGGTTAATCTATACTTATTGTATCTTTCAATTCAATCAATCGCAATTAACTTTTTTATTGTTTTACAAAACAAAGAAAATTACCTAATATCTCAATTAATTTTCTAATCAGTCGATTAAAATTTTATTTGATTATTGCCCAACACTGGCCTCAATGACTAATCTGCGAAAGAACCATATATTGTCAGACAATATGTTTCAGCAGAGGGTGGTGGTTAGTTGTGTCTTAACTATTATAAGAAATGATAACTAAAATGTGATTGTCTAAATTAAATATAAACTGATATTTAATTGATAAAAGTAACTTAAATTAAGAACAAATTATTGAAAAAATGACACCTAAATTAAGATTTTATCGGTATAATTAAATTTAATTAAACAAAAAAAAACAGTCTTTTATTTGTTACATACCTACTTATTTTATTCATAATTTACATTGCACTTTAATTTTGACGCAACTACGCTTTTCATAAAATAATAAGTTTTAATTGTTAGTTTTCAATTAAACAAATTAAAATGATTAAAAATAAATAAATTCTTAATTGTGAAACTCAGGATTAACAATTAATGAATTGTCAATTGCAAGTTTTTAATGTTACAATTACTTAGTTGTCAATTGCGAGTTTGCACAGTTACAATTATTTAATTGTCAGTTGCGAGTTTTTATAATTACAACTAACTAATTGTTAATTGTAAGGTTTCACAATTACAAATAAATAATTGTTAATTGCGAGTTTTTACAAATACAATTAAATAATTGTTAATTGCAGCAAATAAGATTAACAATTAAATAATTGTTAATTTTTAATTGTTTAACAATTCAATTTTGCCCAACACTGATTGACCGGAGATATTCACAATAAAATTGAATTGCATGCGTTGCATCAAAATATTATTGTCAATACAGCGAAAAAGTGGAGGTGGACCATCTGGCGCTCCCGCCACTCTTTTCTTAATAGCAGACTCCAGACTGCCAATAGTTAAGATTGAGTTAAGGGGTAAAAAACATGTCTGTTACCGGCAATGATAATATTGTTATGACGAACACTGAAATTAACAGTGGTGAAGGCGACGATATCAAGAAGTACAGGTAATTGAGCCCGTTAAGTTATTTGAAACACTACCAGGACCGTGGGATGTTAAACATAAATTAGCATTTGCTTGTTTACTAAAAAAACTGTAAATAAAGTTCTGTTGGCAGCTCTACTTGGCACTCTATATAAGAAATATGTTGACATAATACACCAACCAATTATAATATTAAATTCATTTCAATTTTACCAATAAGAACGTTAAATAATTTAAATTTAACCAACTTTGTTAAATTCATTATGAAAATTAAAAAATAAAATACTCACTACACTTTATACCATTGATTTGATGCAAATTATTTTTTTTTCCTTCGTGCTGTAAATACCTGTACTATTAAGAGATATTCCTAAACATCAATTAAAATTTCAGTGCCATACCTTTGCTTTCTAATATCTCTTTGCTTTATTAGTATACTTTTTCAATATAAACTGTACCTGTATATACTTCTGTAGAACAGTCACTAGCACCTCACATGTTTCCAAAATAGCTTTAAGGATTGTTTTAAGTAGACTTTCTTTTATTACAGCAGAAAACTTTAGATTTTCAAATCGTCTTTTGGTTGCTAGAAGACGGAGGTTCAAAACAAGTATTTTTTTAACCGTTGTACAAGCTTGCATATAAGTGGTTTGTTTTACTAAATGTGGCTCAACAATTGCAAGTAAAGGCCCGTTTACACCAAAGTTGACAACTAAAAGTTGACAAAAAATTGTTTGTAAAAAAACTAAAAGTTGTCAGCTAAAAGTTTCTCTTCTTAAATTAGGGCAACAAGTGAAAGATTTTTTTAAAAAACTAAAAGTTGCTATTTTCAAATTTACAGAAACAAGTGGAAAACTTGTTGCCAAAGAATTGTCGCGAAAGGTTTAGGCAGTAGTTCTCCACTAGTTTTTAACAAGTTGCTTGCGCAAAGCATGCAGCAACAAATCTTCTACTTTAAGTGGTTAACTTTTTTTGATCTTTACCGACACTCCGTAGGAAACCAAAATTAAGTGCAAGATTTTTCTCTCCACAAGTGAAAGACAGAAAAATTTGCTGAATTTTGTAGAAAAAGTGTGTGGAAAACTTAGAGTGGTGTAAACACGGCTTAACAATTTAAACTTTTAGACTCCGAACGCTGTAAGAATGACACTGATACGTCACGGTCTCTTATGGCAAACCCGTATAAAACCGTGACGTATCGGTGTCATTCTAACAGCGTTCGAACTCTATCACTTATACTCGAGTAATTGTGGTAGTCATATATGAATCACTCAGCGATTTTTCATCTCATAAGCTTAACTGTGTGTACTCTTCACGTTCCAACAAAATTCCAAATAAAATTCAATATAATTGCGACAATAATTTAAAAAGTTGTAGACAACGTAGAACTTCTTAGGTATGTCCAGTTATTAAACAGATGTATTGTTTGGATTTTATTATGTTTGTAAATTTTATTAGACTTAAACATGTTAGGTTTTTAACTTCTTAAGTAACATACTATTACTTAGTATTTGTTGTAAATTATTTCTTTAAAAGCGCAGTTCTATTGTAGTATAATTCTAAAAAAAATATTTGTCTTTGATTTGTCTAGTCTTTATTTTAATAATGAATAAAATGATTATTATAAAAGACAAAAAAAAATCAACAATTTTATATTTTTTTGCTAAAAATCACCTTTTACCCAACTTTGTCTAGAATAATAAAACACTTTAAATCTTGCATTGCTTTTAAAAACTAATTTGCAGATTATTAATTAGGTAAAGTGTAGATAAGTGTGATGTTTACTTTTAAAAAACAATAAGTTTTATTAAATTATTTCAACATAATTATTTTACTTTTCTCCATAATACAGATATTATATTATGTAAAATATTGTTTCTTTTATTTTCCTATATTATTATAAAGAATCTGCCCTTGCTTAAGGTACATACCTTTAATATATTAAAAGTGTTAATTCTGATGAACATAAAATTATGATATAGTTTTACAGACGTAAATAATCAACTTTTAAAAAAATAAAATTAGAAATAAATCTTATTAATTACATTTATTAAATTTTAAATAATTTTATATAAATATATATATATAATAATATATATATATATATATATATATATATATATATATATATATATATATATATATATATATATATATATATATATAACTGGAGAAGTGTAGCGGGTGAGGGCAGGCAAATAAACCACTATTGTATATTTATCCCAACGTTTCGTGGCTGGATTGCCACTTTATCAAGGGCCAATACTCTACGAGGTCCTTATGCCGTTAAACAAATTAATATTTAATTTTGAAAAATAAGAAAGTTCCATATCATGAGGAAAAACCACACTAGCTGCACAAAAATTCTTGTCAAAAATAAGTTTTTTAAAAATTGTTTTTTTTTCTTTTTAAGTAACACTTACAATTAGTAACAATGGGATTGAGTATTTTTTTTTTCATTTTTAGGCTTTTTTTTGTATATAAATACTTGCCGTTCGTGACCGCCTAGATCAGAAATTTATCATTTTGGAAACTTATCATTAATTTTCGCGTCGTGAACTTTTTGGAGTTCTTATGGGAAAGGATTCTAAAAATAATTTGATGCATTTTATAATTAGCTTTACCACTCCGAAAGCACTTACTAGAAAACTAAAATAGCCGAGTCAGTAAATTAAAGTGTTTGTAGGTATAGTTCTTTATTGAAAATAAAAGAAATTCTTCCTAAGCTTATAAAAGTTTGATAAAGCAAATAAATCATGGCTTAATCAAAGTATAGGTATTGGTTTTACTAAAAAACTACCAGCGGTAAGCCGTCCTAAAATACGATTTGCCAGTGCAAGTTTTAAAATAAAAAAGCGTGGTTGACCCTCTCTTTAAAGCGCATCTTAAAGAAAAAAATGGGACCTGCAACCCGAAGACTAGGAAAGAAAAGATTATAAAAAAGCATTTTTTTATTAAATATAATAAAATTATTTTAAAATAATACCTATATTAAAAGTAAACAGAAGGATCGTGACTCGACCTGAGCGTTTTAGCGGTAAAATAAAGCCGTCCGGAAACTTGAGCCACTGTGTTGATGTATGAGGTAACTCCTAATTATAATTTAAGCTGCGTCTAAATTTTTAAAGCCTTATTTCTTCGATTATAATTTTTAGAGGCTTATTTTCAGACATGGCTGGTTAGTGCGCTTTATTATTTTTAAGAGGGAACATTCTAAATGTTTACTAGCTGATACGCCCACTCCCATTCCGTTTTCGAAGATCTTTCCTGTTTAAATACGTATGTTGTTGCTAATTACTACCACAGATCCGAACATGCTTAATTGTTTATAACACATAATACTTGTAAGGGCGTAAGGCGTCTTGAAGAATCTTCCTGATAAGAATTAAAGTGAGAACTATATGTTTTTATAAAATTAATATTTTCAGGAAACTCAGTACTTAATTGTTTTGAAGATACACAATCATTTACAAAAAATAAAAACGAATCGTGGTCATAGATTTTTCTGAACACTCTTGTATTTCTTTTAACATTTATTAATATCATTTTCAAAGTATACTCGCGACTTTATTAAGTCATTTTATCTTTTAAATGAGATTTAGGCAAACTTTTGTCCCGTTTTGTAAAAAGAAGTTATAAGGTCCTCATTATCTCTTTAATCTAAGTGGTAGCGGTTAAACAAAGAATATTTGAAAAACATTCTTGTTATTTTTGGGCTTCTGGGTACTTTTTCATGTAATCCCAATCAAGAAAGGTAATTCTTAATTTAGCATTATTTTAATAAAGTAAAAGATCTTAATTTATAACAAAAGACCAATAAACCTTAGAACTTATTTTTTCCTAAAGGATTTTTAAATGCACCAAAAATAAATAAGTAAAAACTCGTTTTTTATTTAAAGAGTCAATACGCAGGGTTAATCCGCAAGCTCAAAATTCATTTGTATGTATTGGATCCTGAGGGGTTTTTTACGCAGTTTTATTGTCTGGCAAGCTAGCCACTTCTGCCTTAAACTCGCAGTTATGCAAAAAAAGGCTTTTTGTAAATTAATGTATTAATCTAATCCTGGTTCTTTTCGGGTTTGATTTTTGTTTAATCGTCACTTTTAAGTGTTATGATAATTATGACAAAATTATAATTTTCAACCGTAAGCATAAATATGTGATGTATATCAAAAATAGTGTTTATAAAATATTCACCTCCTGACAAAACTATAACGCTTGTTAAAAGCAAGACCCATATTAACAACATTGTATCTGTCAAAACACCTATACAGAATGTTCGAAAAATGCACGGTTAATTGTAGGAGGTGATTACTCATTGGAAAAATATAAAAAAAGTTTCGTTAAATATGGGTCCGAAAATGCATAGTTTTTAAGATACAGGGCAGTGACGGATGAGAGATGGGAGGAATTGATTTTTTAAAATGTAGTGATTTAGTAAAGCATTTTAAAAATAAAGTAATATATTTTTCACGCGATTTTGAGCGAGTAAAATCTGCAGCAGTCAATTTTGTGACAAAAATGAACTTAATAATGGAAGAAAAAGGTATAGACGCCAATGTGAAAGAGGAGTTACCAGTCCAACGCCAAAAGAAAAGAAAAAAAGATCGGACGAATCAGGTTCCGATTCTGACAAGGAAGAGCTGAGCGTACTCGATAAATACAAAATTTATACTTATAACAATATCCTGGACACGGGGGTGTCGAGTATTAATGCAAGATTTAATAGATCTAACTATCGAATTTTTGCATACCTAGATCCTAAAAATTTTGACAAAGTCAACGAAGAAACAATACCAATGAATGCTCTTGATCATCTCAGCAAATTGTTAATAAAAATAAACGAAGAAGCAACCCTAGGACGTTTGAGAAAATAATTGATCAACTTTGCTGAGAACTGGCAAAATTTGAAGAATGGCTTGAGTTCAATCGAAGCTGAAGGCAATGATGACGAAGTATTTCCCGACAATTCTGAAGGCGAAGATGAAGAGGAAATTAAAGATAATGATAAAGACGATTAAATTAGTTTTTAAAAATGTACCAATTTTTGTCGCAGTTGCGTAATTTGCTGCCTTTCAGTTTTAGAATTTAGCTTTTATTAGCGTTTGGCTATTATTCGGAATACGCAGTCCATCACTAAAAGTGGCCTGTAAACACTGTTTTTGAAAATCAGAAATACATTAAAAATCGTCTACGAACTACTTTAGTTTAAATTTATTAATACGTATGTATCTTTTTGAAAAAAATTCTTGGTGTTCTCAGTAATATAAGTATAGGTACTTCATAAAAAAAAACGTAAATTTAATTATTTATATATGTGTATTGGGGGGGTGAAGAAAAACTCTTATGGCGCGCATCACTCCAAATGCCCGGTAATAATTTTAGCGCCCATCCGACCTGATGTAATTATTTTAAATATCAGATTTTCTTAAAATTTGTCAGTGTTACTACTAGTAATATGGGCCTCACTTGGGCCAATTACATTAAAATTATTGAGTCCAGTCCGAAAATAATTGTGAAAAAATGTACACCACTTACTTTTCTCATTTTAGTTTCGGCAATTTTTTGTCCCCAAAATTTTTTTTCCCCTATTTTCTGTTTTTAAGAAAAATTTTAAAAATTATAATCAGTCTTTGGACCCTATAACAGTTAACTCTTTTCTCTAAAAAACTAAGCAAGATAGAAAAAAATTTGAGAAAAAAAATTGTATTTTTAGTTGCTTAATTTAAAATAGCAAAATTTGGGAGTAAATTTTTCCACAATTTTTTTCCCTTTGAGGCCCCTTGAGACGCCATTGTCCAGGGTCTTTAATTATATTTACGTGGCATGGGGAACATTTATTTAGAGGAGGGAAAAAATTTAAATATAATATAAAAATTTAAATTTTTCCATATTATCTTTAAAATTATTAGTAACAAATCGCTTTTAAAAAAAAATAGAAAAATATGATCAACTTCAAGTTTTTAAATGATAATTTGTATTGCTTTCTTGTCGATGGTCTATTCAGAAGAAAAAAAAAATTCGTATTGTGCGTCTTTTAATGGCAAAAATGATAATGTGACGACACTTCAAAAGGATATTACTTATTATATCATCTAAAAGACACTATTAAAAAAAAAGTCAAAATGTTTAGTTATCGGAAAAGCTTAAAAATAAAGAAAGGACCGTATTTCGAAATGGAAATGCAAATTTGGTTATCCTTGTTTTATCCTACATAATTATTTTACTTTTTCTATTGGACTATCACTAACTATTTTTAATAATTTTGAAACTTTGGAAATATTAATCTTGGATCCGGTATCTGAACTAAATAGAACAGATTATAAAAATTCAACTTTAAAGTTTTACAGATTTCATTCTTATAAATTTATGTCTGTCCAGAATCTTTCTGAACAAAACAGGGCACGACTGACCTAATTATACTTTTGGAAATAGCTAGGCTTATGCACAGGATCTAGAGTATTTAAAAAAACGTTCAGACGGTCTTCCTTTACTATAGCAGGAATGTTTAATCCCAAGAAAAACATTATTTGTCAAAAGAAAACCCTCACCAAATTTAGCATTAATCTTATTATTAGAATTAACATGACAAATTTAAGAATATCGGCTATATGGTATTTAAGATAATTACAAATATCTTTTTAAAAAAAAAAAGGTTAACATCCCGCATCTTGGAAACTGTATTTTTGGACCCATATTATCAAAACCTTTTTTATTTCAATGAGGAATCACCTCCTGAAATTTGGTCGTGTATTTTCAAACAGCCTGTATAACGAGAATATATTACAAATCAAAAACTACAATAGCTGTTAAAAATAACATCAGATTAAAAAAAGGACTTTTTGAGCTTATACCTACTAGAAACAGCAACGATTAGCACACTGAAACAAAAATGTAACAGGATACCTTGTAGAAGATCCCCAAGAATAACCTTTAAATGCCCTTATCACATTTTAATCTGGAAATAGTGAACAAGTGGAGAGACCTAATCCCGGTACTTTTATCTTTAAGACGGGTTTTATTAAAAAAAAAAAAATCAATTAAAAATATTTTTAATATAAGATTTACAAATAGGTGGGTTTTATAAAACTACCATTAAAGGTATGAGATGATTCACAGCAGTAGTTGTGTTTTGGAAAATTTTGGTTAACTAAATAAATATATATTTTTTTGACATATTAAATATACCACGTACGATAAAATGTAACCATACATATTTTTTGGGAAACGGATTACTCAAAGGTTTATTGGGTCATTATTCAAGTAATAAAACAAACCCTTATTAGAACAGCTATAAAGTGCATATTCCAAGGATCATTATAAAAAAAAATGCGTCTTAAATAAATTAGACCAATGAAATTCAAGAATCATTCAGAAAGGTAAATGTTTGCAGATGAGCTGTCTTAAATTTTTAAGATGGGGAAAACATAACAAAAGTATGGAGATATCATTTTTTTTTACGTATTTAAATTTTATATAGTTTAAAAAAAATAATAGTCGTTATAAAAATTTTATTGCAAAAATTCGAAGCAGTGTCAAATATATTTTTTTTTAGTCTACAAAACCCCCCTAGTATTGGTTTGATCTGTTAATATTTTCATATTTTTATTCTTTTCAGGTAATAAAAATTTCCCTTTTTTTACTGTGTTATTAGAGTACTTAAAACGGTAAGGTAATCTTCCAAATTTGTTCTTTTTGGTTTTAGCTTTTCCCGTAACTAATAAATATCTATTGTGACCTTCAACATTTATGTTTTTTTTTTTTTCACATCATATACCCTAAAATAAAAAATAAATATAATGTATTTAAATAAAAAAAAAAGAAATGTTTATCTCTTACCTATCTTGACCCTTTCCTGAGATCTGGAATTAGGGCATTTTTATGCTTCACATTATTGAACTTTTTTACTTTTTTCAGGCTTTGTTACCGGGGGGTAAGGTTTTTTTTTAAAAATTTTGGGTTTTTTTTATTTTTTTTAAAAAATATGAAGAACAAGGGGCCCAATAACTACGGTATGCCACCTTATGGAATTACAAAATTAAAATATTTTAGTGACATAAATTCAAAAGCTACTGAAAATATTTTCTTAAATAATATTGATTTAAATGATCAAAATTTCAGTTATTTTGCCCTTTTTTAACCTGGGGATTAGTTTTTTCTTTAATAGGGTTTTTTTATTGTGTTATGATTTGGGTCTTTAATATATTCAGTATAAAAGGATAACATTGATATCTCTTAGTAAAACAGAAAAAAAACCCTTATTGCAATGTAAGCATATTACATTATGTCAACTATTTATTAAGTTTCAATTTAATTGTAAAATCAAAATTTGAAAATTATTGCTCGTTTAAGAAAAAAGGAAAATAAAAAAATTGTAAATTTTAAAAGAAAAACCCCCAATTTTTTCTTAGTTAACAGTTACAGAAAAAATTTTATACAATAGTTTCTTTATAATAATTTTTGGGAATAATCTGCGTTTTTAAAATAAGATACGGGTCAGCAAAAAAAGTTATCGGATCTAAACTCATTTTTAAATGGTATATTTTAATCCAAAAGATATTTTAAAATTTCCCTGTTTTCAAAATTTTAACACCATGGATAATATTGGTTTTCTGTGCAATTTATTAAACTTTACTACTTTAAACCACAGTAGCTAAAAAAGCTAATGTCCTGAAACAAAATGTTGACATTGTAGCATAAAAAACATTACAATGTATTTTAACAAACAAACAATAGAAGAAATAGTTTTAAAACGAAAAAAGATTCGAAAAAAGGGGAAAAAATTAACTGGAATCATTGCAAAGTTAAAAAAACCTTCTGTTATTTTCAATGCACGTTTGGCATCTTTTATAAAGGGGTTTTTAAAAGGCATTTATGATGTATAATAGTTTTATTTTTACAAAGGCCTCATGAATTCTTTGATCAAGTTTTTTGGTAAAATGACTTTTATAAATTTTATTTTTCATAACTGCCAAAAGAAACCCCGGAGGTGTAAGATAAAGAAATATTGTGGTGGCCCCCTTTTTTCGTCCATGTGTTCTCTCCAACGCTTTCTAAAGTGAATATTTAAATATATATTATTTTTTAAGAACGTTATGGGTAGGAGCGCCATCTTGTTGAAAGTAAATCTCTATTACTTCATTTAAAGAAACATCAATCAAGGATATCTAAAAGGTTTAATTGGAGTATGCATTTAGATTTTTTCAAAACAGCGATACCCCCAGTTTATTTTAAAATAAAAAACAACTTACATTTTCCCCAAAATCGACCTTGTTGACGAAAAGGTCGTACCATAGCGGACTTGTGGATTTCAATGTCTTTCATTAGGTTGGTTAAGAATTCTGCAACTTATTATTTGACATTTATCTGACCAAATATTTTTGTAAAAAAACCACCCGCCTTATATTAATTTAAAACCAGTGGCAAAACCCCAAATTTTTCCCACATCGTCACCCGGCTGCAAATATTGGGTAATATTAACAACATGGGGAAAATATTAATTAAACGTTAAAATTCTTTGCGCGCCTTAGATTTTGAAATTCGTTTCAGTTTTTTTTTTTGACAGAGGTAGATTTTTGCTCCTAAAATTTTTAGTGATTTTAAAAATAACATTGGGTGGCAAAACGACAATACAGAAATAAAAACTTACCAAGACGAGATTCCCTATTAACCTTTCACAATCTAGCATCTGCAAATCTTAAATTAAGATGATAAAAGAATTGATCCATAAAAAGCATAATAACCTAACGTTGTGGCAAATGCTCGAGAAAAAACGTATTTTAATATCTGACTTTTTTCTGACTGCATTATGAGTGTTGCATAGCCGAGTCTGACGGTTTAGTATCATTTGGGACTAATTTTTTTATTTTTTTTTGAAAGAAGAAGAACCGTATTCATTATTCGCGGAGGAACCGCTAAAAATTTACAATTTTCAAACCCATTTATTGACAGACTTTTGGGTTTTATGCTTCTTACCACTTTTTAAAAGGATATCACTAATGGTTTGCTCTTTAAAATTTTTGATACCAAAAAATTGCTCCCAACAGTACTATAAATTTCAATAGAACGTCCCCGATTTAATATTTTAGCAAGATCTTTGATTCGATAATAATTTTAGCATTTTTTATTTTTTTAAAATAAAGGGTACTTTACTCTTTAGCATTTTTAAGTTTTTTGATCTACTCTGTATACTTGACCTTAAAAAACTAACTCCGGCTAATTAGTTTATGACCCTGCACCAACTTTTATGAAAAATAAAATTTTCTAACAAATCACAACCAACAAAGTTTAAAAGTTTCGCATTTGCTGCACACCTAATGGCCCACACTGCATATAATAGTCTGAAAAAAAAGTATTGTTTAAAATTTAAACCGTCCACGCGACGTTTTAATCATAGGATATAATATCTGCTTTATAATTCCAGGCATAAAAGTAACGTTTATTAGGAAATAGTTTAAGGCGTCGCGTCGAATGTAGGTGAATTTCAGTATGGCAGCACTAGATTCGTATAAGATCCCAAATTTAATCAATAGGCTTTGCATTCGCCAGATAAGCTCACTATTTAAACTTGGTTTCTGGTAAACTTGTGTGTCTTACAATAAAAAATGTTTTGGTTTAAATTGCTGGTATCGTTTTCCTTGGTTTTTTTTCGTTATTTCAGCAAAAATTCTGATGCCCAATGCCAAAAAAAAAATTATAAACTTTACTTATAGACATATACAGAATTAAAAATAGAATGGGACTTTGTTATTAGTCTTTGGTGGACCCCTTGACCATCCCCCAGGGGCTGGTTTTGCAGTGGTATCCAGGGGCCTTTTCCTTTTTCACGAAAAGAAGTGGTTGAGGCAGAAGTGGTCCCGTTCTTTTATCCGCGATTTTTTTTCTTTTTACTTTTGCAATTTTTTTACTTACGAATCGTTACTTTCTGGAAAAAAAAGCAAACAAAAGTTGTAATGAATTTAATTTCGAAAATTTTTTTTTTTTTTTTTTCACTTTTCTGTACGTCAGGAATCGTTTAGAATATGTTCGTGAGTGGCCATTTCTTAACCTCCTTTGCTGTTATGGATTATATCGCTATTTTCGCCCATTTTAAGAAAAGAACTTCTAACACAAAAATTGTAGATAATTTTTTTGGCAGTTTTTGACGCATTTCTTCCACCCATGAACCCTTCAGTTCAAGTAATTATAAATCATCCAAAGCACGAGGTTATTCAGGACCATAACGTTTGTGGACAAATGCTCTAGCAAAAAACGTATTGATTAATAATTAAATAACACAATTTCATATATGGGCTTAACTATTTTTTAAATTTTTGGGCTAGTTCTTTATTCCATCGATACAAAGTACCCTGGAGAAGTTTAATAGAAGGAATTAAAACGAAATGTTTAAAACGCTTTGTTGTTTGTTCTGCAACTGTCAATGCTCAGCTAATTGTTGTGTTTTCTTTTCCCCGTATTTATTTATTTTTTTTCCCTCAAGTAATTTATAAAAACGCTTTCATGGAATCCATTGGACTCTCTAGTGGTAGTTTAAAGACGGTTTGATCAGTGGCGGCTCGTGGTACCTAAAACAGGTGAGGCCCAAAAAAAGAATAAATTTCCACGTCACCTTGGTGCTTCAACACCTGAGGTATTATTCACTGACGCGTTGAAGTTTTTTATGGACTTCATCGCCAATAGCCTACTAAAACCATAATAAAATAATAAAAATAACTTAAAAACTCTACAAATTTGTACCTTATTCAAGTACAAAAAAATAATAACAAAAAATAAAACATGTCTAACGACAACAAAAAAATGTTACTTGTTTAAGTAGTACTAAATGCTAAAAAACACAAAATAGATCTCTTTATTGTTAAAAAAAAAAAAAAAATAATTCTCTTATTGTTAAAAAAACAAAAAATAATTCTTTTTATTTTTAAAAAAAAAAAAAATAATTATGTAAGGATATTGATAGGGACAAATAAACACTTATTTGTGTTTTTTTCACCTTCAGTACCCATAGAGAGAGAGGAGGGAGAGAGAGAGAGAGAGAAAAAGAAAAAAAGAGAAATAAAAAATTATCATCACCCAAAATAAGTTCCTTATAGCGTAATTAAGAAAATAAATTAAAATTAAATTTAGGCAAAAAAATGAATAATTAAGGGGTTTTTACTTTTGTAAATTAAGTCTATTCGAGGGTTTTTTCAAATTTGCAAATTTATCTATAATATCCTCCTTAAAACTGGTATCCTCACTAACACTTTGTAAAAATTCCTTTTTCAATAGCCATCATTGACAAACCCGTTAAACGCTCTTGTGTCATGGTATTTCTTAAATAGGTTTTAATGCGCTTAAGGTACAAAAATCTCCTCTACCGTTACACTTGTTGCGGGGATAGTTAATACTAGGCAAAAGAGTTTATAAGTTTCCGAAAAGATCATTTAAATTCCTTGTATAATATTTCCTTATTTGTTGAACATTACAAATTGTTTGTCCCTGTATAAAACATTAAGTTCGTTTTTAGTCGGTCTAATTCAAAAAAATTTGGATACATTTTAATAAACATTCAAATGATTTTCGGGAAAAAATTTTTAGAATATTCTTTAAATTTTTTAAGGGAAACTACTAATGAAAAGAAAATTTAAATCTTTGGGGATTATTAAAACGAATTTCTTAACTGAAGGGATTTTACAATCTATAATTTCGTAGTACAATATTTTATAGCCCGAAAAGATTTCTAATTCATGACCACTTTTTTTCCCCTTTACTTGGTAATTCAGTTCTGTTTTGCCCAATTAAAAAACCCTTTAAACCCTTCATTTCTTAATTCGGAAATTCGTTGAGCAGCGATTTTGATTTGGTTAGAGCAGTAGTTTATATCTAGAGTTTTATTTTGCAGAATTTGAAAAAGTAAATCAGTGCACGCGAAAATTTCGTAATAGATCTTGGTCAAAATGAAGTCGAAGTCTTGAAAATGTTTACAAACAAATCCTTTTGCCAATACTGATTCTGAACCAGTTGTCATCAATTATAGTTTGGAACACTAATTTTAAGTTATCCCATTCAGTGGCAACTAAATTTAAAATTTTGGAACGGGTATACCAGCGAGTTTCGACCGATCTTGGTATCCCTTCCCCCACTATTGATCGAGAACAAAGGCGCGCTTCGCTGAATTATGAAAATAGGTTGGGGATACCCAACAAAGTACAAAAAATTCGACTTTTATCGATTTGTTTAGTGCCTTGCTGCAGCACAAGGTTTAATCTATGTGCGCAGCAATGGGTAAACAAAGCCAAGGGGGCCCGAAAAATTTTATCTTTGCTTGAAGCCCATTTAGCTCGCCAGACATAACACTGGCCCCGTCAAAAACCCGAAACCACTAATCTTTCCCTAAAAATTTTATGGCTCCAAGAACCTCTCTAACAAATTATAAAGGCATTTTGCTGTTCGTTTTTGCTGAAACAAAAAAACCCAAAAATCTCTCATACAGACACCCTTTTATGACGTATCGAATAGTTATCGCACGCAGGAACGCTCTGTTATATCTGTTGTATCATCTGCCATTACACCGAAAAAAGACATTCCTTATCCCTTTACTTCATTTTAATAAAAACTGTCAAATATTCATGAATACAAGAAATTAGTTCGTTTTGTATGGTTTTAGACTGCCCTGTTTAAAATGTTTTTTTGAATTTTACAATGTTCAGTAAGGTCTTGAATTACTTTTAATTAAGCATTTAAAAATTTCTTTAATTCCTCGATTTATTGACTCTAAACTTTCATTATGTCCCCGAAAGGTAGTTCTTGTTTTCCCAACGTAAGTGTAACATCAATTAAATAACTAATTAATAATCGATTTTTGCGAACATTTTCGTTGTATAAAATTTTGTTTAAACTAGCGTTTTCCTTTAATGCATCCCGAATGGTGGCCCTATTTTGCTCTAACCGCACCAAAGCCATGAAGTTTTTATGTTCTCTTTAGAAGCCTCGTGCATTTTGGTACTACGAGAAAATTTTTCAAGTCCCTAAAACCATCTTTTGAGCGCCATGAATTTTTCGCACTTGCATAAAACACACGGCCAGCAATACAGACTCCGTTTATACGAACTCCCGCAAAGCCATTTATAACTATCATACCAAGAAGTTTGAAACGTTCGCGAAGTCTCCCGACCCACCCTCTTTCGCTAATAACCGCCATTAATTTTGGTGTTGGCCGACTCTCTAATATTTGCCGTTTTTCCACTTCAGGTCGTCGCGAAAGGGGTTTCAAGCAAAGATAAACAATATCGTGAGAGGGATTCATTATTACGATAAGTATTTTTAAATTAAAACCGGTACAAGATAAAACAAAGTAACAAAGCAAATATTTTTAAACCAAACCAAAAAAAAAAAATTATGTTGTGGCTATTATTAAAATACAAAACAAATAGATACTGCTTACCAGGTTTTAAGGGCTTATGCCTTACCTCGAAGTCTAAAATCTGCCAAACACAAACACCTGTTTTAAACCAGAAAGATTAAATACTACCCCGCTCTCTCTAATAGGCACGTGTCTATAGTCTAAATTATTATTTAATATAACGGTCGCAGTTGCAATTCCTATGCCGTGATCTAATTATAGAAACAAATAAATCACCTCACACCTGATTCTTCAAGAAGAAAAGAGAGGAGATGAACGAGATAGACAATATAATGTTGCCAAATTTCAAATACGCACCTTCTAAAGCGACCATTTGGCAATATGCAGCCGATACAAGCCCAAAATTGTGGGCCTCAACGGATGCAAAAATTCGCGTATTTAAATCCTCGTCTTGTGCAGTTTGCCGTGGTGGGGTAGCGATGCGGTGCATCGGCGATTTGTGACGCATCAGAACAAATTTCGGAGATTACTATTTTGTTACTATGCGATAGGAGGGTCTATTTGAGCGATTGGAAGGTGCGCGCTAAATTTAAAAGATATTATTTTAAATTATAATGTTATTTAATGTTTTGATATCTTTTAATAATAGAAATTAGTTAAAGCGTTTTATATTTAAATAAATTTTACATTATATGTACTGCTGATTGTACCTGTAACAGTGTAATTTTACATGTGAGGCCCGGCCTCAGTTGCTTCATATGGCGAGCCGCCACTGGGTTTGATGAATTAGCGCTTAATGCTCTGGATCCATCGATGTGATTAAAAACTTGCCTTATTTCTAAAAACGTTATCACACACAATGCACTTCACAGAAACACCGTTCTTAGCCATTTGGTGGTTTAATTAATTAGTTATAAATAAAGATTTAAAGTGGGATGCTATGCAGCGGCTTTTATTATTGTTTGTTTACATCAAGCTCCCAGATTAGCAGCGTGCGAGGCCTTTTAGTCGATTATTTGATGTAGGGCAGAGTGGGGTAATATGGCGCAGGCGGGTTATCTGGCATCATTGCCGCCGTGTCAGAAACTTGTGTCAGGGGAAACACTTATTATGCAAAAAAACACAATAAAATGTATTTTAGTACTATACAACACGATGAGCGTCCCATTACTCCACGCGTCACATAACCTGTCTCCTAATTTCAGATAAAAAACAAGAAGCAGGCTAAATGATTCTAAACAATTTTTGTTTTCATTTTCTTATTCAAGCACATTATCGTAATGCGATATTATCGGTAAAAACAACAAAAGAGGTTAGAAAATGGCCGCGCATGAACATTTCCAGTCGATTACTCGACGCACAGAAAAGTCAGAAAAAAATGAAAAATGTTCGTAAGTAAATTCTTTACAACTTTTTGTTTAAACTAATTTTTCATAAAATAACGATTCGTAAGGGAAAATTACAAAAACCTCAAGAAATGACCAAAAACTGCAAATAAATTTTTTTACCATTTTTGGCCTCCAAAATCATTTTGTTGTGATCAGCGACCCAAAGTCTTCGGATACCGTTGCAAAAATCCATGGACCTCTGGTGGCATGTCAAGGGGTCCAGCCAAATGACTATTAGTCCAGATCACTATGACTGACAGTGCGCAAAGCTGTAAATAAATCTGTACAGTTTTTATTTGTGGCGCAATTCTTAGGTCTTCGCGGATGCTTACTAGCGAGAAAAAGTTTATCACGATTCCGACCTGGGAACCCGCTGAAAATGTCCCCCAAAGTCCCAAAAATGAGTTGCCCGCGAATATCTGCAATAATATGCGAATTAGAGAATTTTGTTCAGACAAAAAATGAAGATTACCTCGAAATCTACAAAATGGTTTTACCTTTTTTCTCAACACCAATATTTTGCGCCTTTGAAAAACCCTAACATTCCACACTGGATAGATGTGGCTAAATCTAAAAACTTTTTTATTAAAACTCAAGAAAGATGGTGAAGGAAATTTTCTTTGATTATTGAACACTTGCTAGGGTCTCATTATAAAAAAGAAATGTTAATAACAAACCATTTTTCCAAACAATATCAATAAATTAATGAGATACTTTTAAAATATTGTGAAAAAAAACTTTGACCGCTTGACTCATATGCACTAATAGGTACGGGTGTTCCCATTCCGATGAACTTGAATGATAAAAATGTACATTATTGCCCAAGTAATGGAACATTCTCCGCCCGCTTATAAGTGAATCCATGAAGATAGCGGCTTCTAGCGTGAGCGGCAGCTAAAATAGGAGACTTTGTCCCGTCATCTCGAAAACTATCGATTTTGAAAAATTTATAGAGACCATTTTGAGATTATAAGGATCTTCTTTTTTGTTTAACAAAATTTTCAGTTCATATTTTGGCTGATATTAGTGAAACCTTTTCGGTAGTGGCCATTTTCAGCTTTTACCTGTTAATGTTGATATACTTTTTCGCAAGCATCCCCAAAGACCTGAATTTCACAAGGGAAAACTGTACAGATTTATTATTTGTTCTTATTTACTGGACTATAGCCCTGTTAGGGTGATTCATGAGGAAATGTCAATTTGGTACGTAGCAGGGTCCAAAATAAACCTAAAGTCTATACAAATATGGGTCCGCAACGCCTTCGTTTTCGAAATAAGGGTTACACAGAGCTGACATGTGCTTAGAAGTAAATGGTGGAATTTTTAAAATTATAAAACCTAGCTTATCTTTTGCTGATCATAATTTAAGAATAATGATTTTATTAATAATTAAAATACTTGTTGTTTAATTATACATTTGTATTATTATTTTTAATTTGCTATAATAAAATTAGATGCGTCTAATTTTTTAAATCCAAATATCTCAAAAACGGTTGCTTATATCAACTTTTAACAGGTATACCTTTTTGACGTAAAAATGACAAAACAATTATTTAATTTACCTAAAAATGTAATACAGGGCCGTACCAAAAAGTTGTAATTGTTCAAAATAGTAAAAAGACGTGTAGGTGGCTCCCCTATACAAGAAAGAGCCGTAATAAGATTAGATTCGAATCCGTTATACCAAAAAAGATTCCGGATATTAATTTTTACTTCAATATTTGCATTGTTATAGATTTTATTTAAAAAATAGGAAAATTAAATCAAAATTTAAACACCCTGTATTTCGAAACGAAGGTCTTGCGGACCCAAATTTGTGTAGGCTTTTATGTTTATTTTTGGACCCTGACTACGTACCTGAAGTACTGACATTTCCTCATGAATCAACCTGTGTAAAGAAAGATTGCACTGAAAAATATATCCAACAAAAATAAGTAAATGTATACCGGTCTTATTGGATATATATTTTTGATCTATATGCTAAATTTTTTCTCGTTGTGCGTCAAAATTATGGATATTAAGTACCACGGACACCTGACGAATGAGCATTATTTGCAATAGGCCCCTTGCACACATTTTTTTTTGGGTAAAAATGGCCATTTAATAATAAATTTTATAGATTTTTCCGTAGGCTCTAGGTGAAACAATTTAAAATCTTTTAATTAAATAACACGCACGTGTCGAAGTAATTGTGAAACAAATACACCTAGTAGTATTTAATTAAAAGATAACGCTTTATACCTAAATAACACTTTTGTCAAATATTTTTATACGAAATTTTATAACAGAGTAGGCATTTAAAATTCAAGAATATAAAATGTATGCGCCAAAACGATATTGACGTCACGAGCCGCTAAACCACACATATTCACAGTACCTTGTCGATATGAGCCACTGCGGCTAAGTCTCAATCTTTCTATATTACATCTCGGATGAGAGATTGAAAAGAATACCAAGCGGACCTAATCAAATAATAATGAAACGCTTTGGATTTTCAGTCAGTGGATAAGGTCATTTCCATTGGTTTATTTAAAAAGTAGAATACTATCTTTATATATATAAATTATATATATAATATATATATATATATATATATATATATATATATATATATATATATATATATACATTTTCTTTTGATTGACAAAAACACCTAAACACAAATGTATTGCCTTGTTTTGGAGAGTCAGTAACCATGGTTACAACACCCAAAATGTCTTGCATTAGTTAAAAAAACAGAACACATGTTTACCTACCAGGTTTTTTCAAATAATTTGGAAAAGATTTTAAAGCTTTAGCTTATTCTTCGTGAAATTTAAATTCTTTTGAAGTAACTTCCATGGATTTGATGATAGTGTAATTATACCCTTTACATTTACGTTACATGTTTAATTGGCTTTAAACCTATTTATTTTCAATCGGAATTAAAAACGCGATGGTTTTTTTCTCTGAATGAAATAAATTAGCGAAGCAAAGAAAACTAATATTGAAGCAGCAGGACTTGTGTCGCCACAAGCCTATTTGGTCAGACATCAAATTTAAAGCGCCAGATGTGAATTTTAAATCGTAATTATGCCGAAACATTTTTTCTGAGAAAAGATGTTTAGGAAATAGTTTTTTTTTTAGTCAAAGGAAGAGATATGACGTGTTTTGGATTAAAATTAATTTCATGCAAAAAGCCCATTTCTGCAGAACAGAATTATAGTATTTGGTATATACAGACATTTTGTTGGTATAAGGTACTTTGAGCTGTACTTCTTTACTTTGTCCGTCCGTTTATTTTTAGAATATTTAGACTGTGAAATCTGCTTTTCCGTCTGTTTTAAACCTCCAAATCTTTTAGTATTGTGTTAATAAACTGCGTTAACTTTTCTTAAGACACCCATGGTAGGAAATAAAGTTTTTAGCTAAGTAACAAAAAATAAAAAGAAAAAAATAAAAACAAATTTACACAAAAACCTTTAATTTGCATAGAATATTTTGTTTTTAAGACTTTTAAAACAAGCTTGTATATTAGTACCTATATGTCTGGCCATTTTCGGGTGCCAACTGCTGTAAGTATTCAAAACTTTTAGATAAGTATAAAAGTCAATTTCTTGTTGTTTAAATGCTAAAACTTTGTGGTTCTATATTACTGACTCCCCAATTTAAAGTTTTCAGACAACCTTTGTATGGTTTGTTAAAAGACAACAATGTTACTATCGCTGCTTTAAATATATAAATATATAATGTATAGGCCTACGTACATAAATATTTAATAACGTGAGATAGCTTCTCTTTCCTTCTTTAATGCCCTTTTTTTCGAAATGCCTTACCCTAAACTCATTACAATATAATTCTTTATTCGAGGCACAGCTCCTTTATTGTTTCTTTTTTTGCCTTTACTCTCTTTCGTCCCAATTTGTTGAAAATCTGTAGCTAATTCTTGCGGGCAAAAATCAGTCCATCTTAATATTTGAAATAGGCAATTTTGATTCCCGACAAACGCCCCGTCAGTAATACACGAGGTCTGAACCTAATATGGTTTCCGTCTTTCTTGGTAACTGCTTATCAAATAATTTTCCGAAAAAAAAAGACTTTGGATTGACGTTTTAAAAATTGTATATGGATCATAATAGCTATTTGTGTATTAAGAGCGCAAAGTAATACATTGTCGCTATCTCGCGAGAGCGACAATGTCACTTTGCGCTCGAATTACACACAAGATTTTTTCTACAACCGCAGATTTTATAAAATAATTGGTAAAAATTAATGATTATTGATATAACCTCAAATTTGCAGGTTAACATTTTAAAACGTGCAAGCATCATTTTGCGCTAAGATAATATATAAGAAAGGTATTCTAATCCTGTAATGCATCATGGGAAATGTGTCAAACGGTGGCGCCGCCACGAGTGTGTCTTGAACACTAAAGTATTTCCATCCTTATTTTTATTATTGCAGAAGTTGGGATAAAAATACTTTAGTGTGCAAGACACCTCCTGGTGACAACCGCTTGACACATTTTCCATGATGCATTGCAGAATACCTTTCTTATATATTATTTTATTTTGCGCTACAGATGTGTGTTATTGTAAAAATGTTTTTTCAGTAGTAGTTATTTACTGCAAAGAAAACAATAAAAAACTATTTAGTACCCTTTAATTAGTTATTTACATATTATTGTATTACGTTATGATTTAAATTTCTGTGTAACAATATCTAAATATTTTTTGGAATTCTTCTAATACTTCTTCCTTTTTAGGGGTGAAAAACCAGGCGAATTACTACTCGGTATTAAATGTCTGTGTTTGATAACATATATGTAATATTTTGAAATGATTTTATTCATTCTTTTTTGGGAATATTGTAATATTTGTTTGAAATTTGTAGTAGACTCTTCTAAATGTTGTTGAACAAACCATTTTTCGAAAGATGTTTGTCGCAGTTCTCAATGAGCGCAGTTAAGTATATTAAACTGGAATGGCGTATTTGGGCATGGCTCAATTCTTTACAATTACATATTTTATACTTTTTAAAACTGTTCATTATCAGATAATTATTACAATCAATTTATTAAACACCAATAGCTGTTTAAAAAACTTTTGATACGTCAAATATTCATTTGTTTATTTTTCTTGACAGCAGCGGCAAGCATGGCCTCCTATTATATCTAAACATAATACTCGCCTGGGTTATGTGAAAGCTATAAATATAATCAGTTTGAATCAGAAAAAAAAAATAGATTTCTACCACCTTTAGTAGTACAAAATTAATAAAAAATAAAAGAAGGATATCGACAAACCAATTTTTAAACTGTTTTTCGTAACTAAAGTTGGTAGTTTTGTATTTTATTTAAAGCGATAATTTAGACATCAATGTAATTTATAGATAATGCGAATTGTTTACTAAATATACATTTCTACTATCTTTAGTATAATGAAAAGTTTAGAAAATTAGAGTTTGTAATCATAATAACTATTTTTTAATAAAATTACTTTCTATAACTAAAGTTTGTAATATGCTTTATTTATCACTTGATTTGTCGTAATATACATAGTTATATGACGTAGAATATAAAATTCAATTATTTATAAAAAGTACATTTCTACCACTTTTAGTGGAAGAAAACTCAAATCAGAACGATGTAGGGACTTTCCGAACATAAACTTTTATTATTCTGTATAACTAAAGTTGGTAATTTGCATTTTACCACTATTAAACATTCAACGGAACATGCAAAGGTGAAGTAGTTAATAAAAACAGATTTAATAAAACCGTGGCAACTATACCAATTTATTTTATTGTAATAATTATTGTAATATGTATATACATTTAGATCTTTATATAATTATTACCTAAATCTATATAAGATCTAGTCATTTTTCTTATTATTTACAATATTAAAGGTAAAGGTGCAATTCTACAATTTTTAATGACAATTTCAGATGAAGTTTCTACCGTTCAACGCCTACGTGGTGTCAGAATTTGACGTTTTTCTATTACGGTTTCCTTGATAACTCAGCGAGCGACAAAGTATTTTGTCGCTCGGCGATCAACAAAGTAAAAAACGCTTCCTCCTCGGAAAAGTGCAACTTTGTGTTTTGTTTTTGAAGCGCAAACATGGTACTTTTCGCGCGGTTGTAGAAAAAACCTTTTTATTATCAATAAACATTTATTATTTTTATGTTTTTATTTTATGCAGTAAATGTTGGTTTCATAAAATGAAATTTTATATTAATTTTTATTTATCATATTACTCTAATACTTCGGATGGTTTAACCAGATCCAATGTATTCCTAGGTATTGTATTTTGTAATGAAGGCAGTCGTTTGGCTCGACATGGCCTACTCCCACGTCGACCTGGGAAGGTCTTTTGTGGATACCCACATTAATTGATCTGCCTAATTGCCAAACTTTTCGCGAAGTTGGAAATGCCGTGCAGAAATATTCCGGTTCGTAAAACGGGACCTGTGCACCCTCTTTGGCTGAGTATATAGCTAATTTCATTGCTTTCCAGTCCCTCATGTCCTGGCACCATATTAAAGTAACTCTGTTGGTTGTGGCCAGTTAATTAAGAGATTGTGGCCATTCCCAGGCAAGGCTTGGGTCAAAGCAGCATTAATCTAAAGCCAGACCTTCCGATGAGGATGTAGATACTTGCTCTCTGTAGGTCTTTTTTAATACATTCGGTTACACATATATCGACTGCATAGATTTTCGCTTGGAAGATGGTGGAAGATTTTCCTAGGGACTTTGCGAGTCTACATTTGGTCTGTACACTCCTGCCCCAACTCCTTCTTAGATCCATCCGTATACTAGATCAGCGAGCCACGTTTTAGTTGTAATAACTTTTTGTCTTATAGTATTTGGCCAAAGCCTCATTTTAAATACTTTTTAATATTCTGAGGTGATTACAGCTTTCCTGACTTCAAATTACGTGTCTGTATTACTCTTAAGGCACTAGTAGGGCTTCTCCCCTTACGCTCAAGTAGAGCGAAAGCAGGCCCAGCATCGTTTCCATGGCGGCGGTTGAAGCAGTTCTCATCGCTTCTGTAATTCCTAAACAAGCAAGCCTTTGAAATTTATTAAGCTTTCCTTGTGCCGTCACTTCATAATATGTTTTTCGCCACAGAACCATGAAGGCATGAGTGATTATCGGTTTTATAACAGTAATGTATGACCACTAGATCAAATTCGACTTAAGTCCCCACGTTTTACCAAGAAGCCTACGACATGACCATTATGCCCTTGAGGTTTTTGCAATATTCCTTTCTAGATGTAAGTTTTAATTAAGCCTTTGTCAAGGACATTTTCCAGATACTTGACTTTTTTTTGAGAGCTCGATCGTCTTGTCGTTCAGCGTAGAAGCTTTTAGATTTAGCTTTATTTTATTGGCGAATGGTATTTCTAGGTAAATATGTTAGCATTTATTTAAAAGGATGACTTTGGAGTAATCTTAAGGTTTTTAAATGGTTATTTTAGAGCTTAGTAGGAAAGAAATACACATATCACTATATTTCATAGATTTTTAGCATCACAATTGACAAAAAGAAAAGTTTGGTTTAATTTCTAAAGGACTGTTTAATTAAAGATTTTAATAATAAGAACACATTTGTGGTACAATGCTGTAATTATGATTTTAATAAAATAATTTCTCATTGATTATTATCTCTAGTAACGTCCTATTTATGATGTCCCTTTTAGAAAGATCTTTCTGCTCTTGCCCACCGACCAGCTATGTGTATATTTTTTGTTTTAACAACTTTTAATAAGGCAACATGGATTGCCACTCATATTCACCATTTTACAGTCCGTCTGGAAAAGTCTCTAACATCCCACTTTATTCGTTTCTCCATCCCTAGAGTGTCTAGAATATAAAATTTATTGAATGCGGAGGTTTTTCCTTCTCCTTTAAATCTCAAAATTTTTAAGTCGTGTAAATTATCTTTTAATCCATTAAGCTGCATTTTTCACTTGACTAATAAAAACAGTTTTTTAAAAAAAATAAATTTAAGTAATAAGGTAACCAAGTTTGAACATATTCAGAACTATTTAAAATGAACGTACAACTTCAAAACAAAAAACTAAATTTAACTGAAAATGCACAGTACGTGCTATGTATTGTAGTCAGCAACGTGTTGCGATCTTTGATTTTTGAACCCCTCGATTTTAAGGTTACCAGTATAGCTGACCCAATAAACTAGATAAAATTGGCAAAAAACGGATATTTTAATATATTTAACGGTTTAAAAAAAATAAATTTATTTTCGACGTCAAGTTATTCATGACCTAATTTTTTTCAGATATGTTATGAATTATCCTGTATAGTCATTTTATATTTCTAAAAGAAAGGTCAATTGGTAGATTAAATAAAATTTCGCCATTACGTCACTATTTTTTGCTAACCTCAAAAAACTGGTCCAAAATAGTAAGAATTAATAAACATTAAGTAGGAAAAGCTAATTTTTCTTTTACATCCAGCTTTATATTTTTATGTCAGAAATCTGCTGAATCCAAATCTATGACCGGAATTAATGTAGCACGTCTAGTTTTTCTAAACTCAAAAAACGGACTAGGAACCACTATTTTTAAAATCTTCGGATCTTGCCCAAATTTCGTATAGGTTTTGTTGGGTAGCTGATTACGAATCTGAAGTCAGATTCTGAAAATTTAAGATGACGGATCCAAAATGGCAGATGTGTTTTTAAGAGGCAAATAAATTTAACTAACCACAACTAAACACAATTTTTTAAATAGAACACCCAGTATATTATGCGCTACAACGAAAGATCTTTTGTTCTGATATACATACATAATATTGGATAAATTATAAATAAATTGTAAAACAGTTTTTTATTAGTATCAAAGCCATGGAAACAATAAAATTGTTATCTTGCTGAATTTAGAATTTGGTGAGGGTTTTCTCTGGACCAAAAATGTTTTTTGTGATTAAATATTCCTGCTATAGTAAAGGAAGATTCGTCGGTAAATAATAAAATTTTATGTAAAAAAATCTGAATAATGCTGCATAAACCTAGCTATTTCCAATGCATACTCAGGTCGGTCCTCATGTTTTGTTCAAAATATTCTTGACGGACATAACTGAAATTTGTAAAATTTTAAGGTTGAATAAATTGTATGTTCAAATGACGCATTTGAGATTAATATTTTGGGATTTTTTAATATAATAAAAGTAGTAAGTGCTAGTCTAATAGAAAAAGTATAATAATTATCCTGAAAAAACAAGGATATCAAAATCTTCGTTTTCGTTCTACAGTCTTTATTTTTAAGATTTTTAGTTTACTAAACTTTCTTAATATATAGAGTGTTTCATAATAACATGCTAATATTTAAGGGGGTGATTCTTGGACCCATTTAAACAAAAAAACCTTATGTGAATGTATGTCCTAAACGTCTTATCTTTTGAGATACGGGGTGTTAAAAGTTTAAGTAGTGATGAGCAAAGCAAGACCAAGACTGGGCTAGTCTTGGTCTTGGTCTGGGTCTTGGTCTTGCAAGCCCAAAGAAGGTCTTGGTCTTGGTCTTGGTCTTGGTCTTGGTCTTGCACCACCCGGTCTTGGTCTTGCTGAAAGAGTCTTGCTGGTCTTGTTTTTTTTTGGTAGTAATAATTTAAACTAAGCAATCTTAAATAAAATATATATTTTTTTAATACTTACAAATAAATTAATATGGAGACTATATTTTTTGCTTTAAAATTTTAAAATATACCTATTTTAACCTTACATGTACATTTAAATTATTTGATTAAAAAGGATATTTAAAATGTAGGGGTTTATTTATTTATAGAGCTTCATTTTAGTGATAGGAAATATTTAAATTTTCCTTGAAGAAGCATATAAAATTACAATACTGAGTACTCTGAGGGCAGAAAAAAAACTTTTAAATTCAACCAGATGTGAAATTTCCATGAAAATGATTCTCATATGTAAACATTGGTTTCTAATTAAAAAAGGTATTTAGAAAGCTTTTCAGTTCAAATAAACTTTCTATGTTCAAATTAGTCAAACATTTGCCGTACAAAGTTTGTACAAATACTTTATAAACATTCTGCATATACAAGGTGGCTCGATAGTGCGACAAAGATCGATATATCCGAAACCGTTCATAATGGTAAAAAACTGAATATACAAAAATTAAAGAAAAAAAGGCGTAAAATGTAAAATTATTTTCTATTTCAGAATTTTCCAAAAAATCCACTACCACTCAAGAAACATTCCTTATTTTTAGCTTTTAACCTAAAATAGAAAAATTATAGTAAAAAATGCATTAAAAAAAAGTGCTTATCTGTATATTATGCTTAAACTGTCATATAGGTACAATGTCGACGTAGATGGTTTTTTATATATCATTTTCGGTTTTGACAAAAAGACGTCATCATTATACTTTTGGCATTGTTTTGACTTTTCCGTCTAAGCCGGATGTGAAATTTAAAATTCATTTATATAAAAAGTATTCCTATATGACATGACAAATATATTTTTTATTAAACCGTCACTTTTACATTTATATCTTAGTTTAAAGGAGTAAGCTAATGATGCCACTTCTTACAGTGTGGCACAAAAATAATGTTGTCCTGGATTTTGGAAATTTTTGATCCAGTAGATACCTAATTAAAAAAAAAACATTAGGAATAGGTAAGTAATTTTCATCTTCTATAACTTTTGTACTCTTAGTTTTTCTCTGTCGTAAACGGTTTTGGAGATATCAAGCTTTGTCGGACCATTGAGTCACAATCTTATTATTTTTGAAACATGTTACTGAATCTACTAGCAAAGATAATACTACTACGGATAAGATGAACCATTCAATGCTATATTTTTGATACCCCTAATGGACTTTGGCTAACGCGAGCCGATCTCCATCGAGAGATTTTCGCGCTATCCTTGAACGAAAGTTAAACAGTGTTGACGGCAGGCCTTTACTAGTGGCGTGATGAAACGCGACTAGCAAATACACAATTCGTTTAGCCGCCCGCTTTCGCTACTTCGTGTTCCGAATAAGGTACAAGCGACAGACATTGGCAATGTCGCACGGTTTGTTTCGCTGGGGCAGGGGTTACCGACTTAATTTTATTCGCATTTACGGAAGCATTGATATCTCCGAACTGATTCAAAACGCCCCATTTAAATGAACCATCTATTCGTAGTAGTATTATCTTTGCTACTAGTTATCGTTTTTAGATAATTTTATTAAATAACGAAGTGATCGATTTAATTATTATTTTATTAAAAAAACCTGTTACTCATAAAATAATCGCCTTTTTAGGCAGTTCTCGACACATTTTTTGTGATGTCTGTATGACATACCTCTGTATATTGAATAAAAAAATTGAATATTATAATATAAAAAAGTGACAAAAGCGCAAGAGGCTTGCAGGTCGGTCTTGATCTTGCGTAGTCTTGCACCCCTCGGTCTTGTTCTTGGTCTTTATCTTGCATACCCCGGTCTTGGTCTTGGTCTTGCAAGCGAGAAGGCGGTCTTGCTATTGGTCTCGGTCTTGGTCTTGCTGCAAGACCAAGACCGAGGTTTGGAAATTTTAACACCACGTATCTCAAGAGATTAGACGTTTAGGACATACATTAATATAAAGTTTTTTTCTTAAAATGGGTCCAAGAATCAACCCCTCAAATATTAGCATGTTATTAAGAAACACCCTGCATATTTAGAAGTGTCTAAAGATAGTACCCGTTGTTAAGAATATAATAACTGATATTTACACTATCGTCACATTATTATTGTTGCCATGTCGACAAGAAAGCAATATAGAGTATTCCTAATAGTAATTATTAATTTCAACTTTTTACAATATCATCAATCAATTTTATTGTTTTTATGGCTTTTTTCAATACTAATATGATTTATTTTTTAATTTATTTATAATTTAAGCTAAAATATCTTAAAAATTGTTTACACAAATATCATCAGTGTATATATATATATATATATATATATATATATATATATATATATATATATATATATATATATATATATATATATATATATATATATATTTATATATATATATATATATATATATATATATATATATATATATATATATATATATATATATATATATATATATATATATATATAAAATAATGTATATATGTATATATATATATATATATATATATATATATATATATATATAGATATATATATATATATATATATATATATATATATATATATATATATATATATATATATATATATATATATATATATATAATATATATGTATTTTATGTATATATATATATATATAACTAATATATATATATATATATATATATATATATATACAAGATATATATATATATATATATATATATATATATATATATATATATATATATATATATATATATATATATATATATATATATAGGAGAGTAGTCGCGACTGACTAGTTAAGAAAAATATCGAAACTAGAGTTGTGAGTGTGCAGTCTTTTTTAAATTATTGAAAAGGATTGGTGGCCTGGATTTAGTAATGAAACCCTTTTCTGTTTTGTCAAGCTTTCGAGAGTTTATTATTTTCCCCCTTCCTCAGGACTAACTAAAAATAAAGTTTTTACAATTAGAAAAACTAACCTAAACTTAAAAAGATTTACTCACCAAAGTGGGTTGCTATGTGAAAAAAAGCAATATCCATGCGGATAATCAAGATTTATCTCCATATGTATGTTAAAAACTACATCTTTAAGGGGAAAAATTTTATTTAAAAACTTAAAGAGAACCGAAATGAGAACACGCGGAAAAGCGCGGTTAAATTCTGACAGACGTGATCAAATGTATAAAACTATCTGAATGGATCACCGACATTCGTTACTCGAAAACTTCAATTAGAGAGGGATGCGAGATTAATGACATGTGAAAGAAAGAGACATATCTTGTTATTTCTACAGCGCAGGATCTATATAATAATCTAGGAACTGTTCCACAGTACAGTACCTGACTGAGTAAATTTATTTATGCTATTTTTAATTTTAATTTTAAGAGATTAGTATTAAAAGTATACCAAGACCCGTGGAAAACGGTGAAACACCCAGCACTTCCTGTCATTTTCTTTTGTTCATGGTTTGACTTTTTTTATAGTATAAAACTTTAATTTTAGAAGAAAATAGGTATGAAAATGACTACAGAAGAGAAAACAAGAGGAAACACCGTCTCCCAAACGTCAAGGAAAAAACAAATTATAAAGAACTTTAGAAAGAATTATTCGTCAGGAGCTGGACAGTCAATTAAGCTACGATATTTTTCTTGTTCTAACCGTAATAGATAACTGTAAACCGTGCTAAGATCTGAGATGTCACTTTTCTTATTGAGAACGTTGGATTCTAGATTTATATGGACCATTTCAGAATAGTCTTTTATGTATGAATTGACATTTTCTAAGGGTCTCAGCATGATCCCAGTCAATTTGGTGATCATCAAGCAAGACATGTTCCGCTAAAGCACATGAATGAACACCTCGCCTACAATCACTTTTGTGGGAAGTGATGCGGCCTTTTAAATTTCTAGATGTCTGTCCAACATATGACTTATTACAATTTTTACATGGTATTTTATATACAATGCCAGAAACCCTTTTATCATCTGTCAGGGAGATTTAGTTTTAGAATAAATTTGAGAAACAGTTTTAAATTGTCTTTCGCTATCTTTATATCTGATTGTTTGAAAATGTTAGTTAATTTATCTGTTAGTGTTTCAATATATGGGAAAGAAAAATACATTTGTGTTTGTGAGTTATTTTCATTTAAATTGCTGATATTAGTGTTGTTTGAGTTAGTTATATAAGAAGATAAAGTTAATGGTTGTGAAGGTCTGTCTATGATGTTTTCTGGTATTGCATATTGTGTACTAAAGGAGAAATTTATTAATAAGTTTTTCCGGGTAAGAATTCTCCAACAAAATGCCCTTAAGTTGTTTAGAAACTCTATCCCTGTATTGAGGGTGAGTTAGTTTTACTGCTCTGTTTTCATTCCTAGGATGAGGTTTATTTTAGTCTTAATCGGATGGTAGGAAAAATAGCTAATAAACCGATTGGAACAATACGGTTTTCGGTACCATTTGGTGCACAGGATGTTATCCTGATTCCTAGTTACCAACATGTCTAAAAAAGGAACAGAATTGTCTGTCTCTTCCTCCACAGTAAACTGCACATGTGGATCAAATGTGTTAAATAGCTCAAGAGCTATCTCTATTCTACCTTTTGGTACTGCTAAAAGTAAGTCATCGACATACCTCTTAACAAAGGAATGTGGAAAGGCATATGTTGCAGACAATCCTTAACCAGATCATCAAGTACATAGTTGACCAAAATTGGAGAGATTTTTTAACCCATCGGGGTACAAAATTTGTTTATAGTATGAACCATTAAAAATTAAAATATTTGAGTCAAAATAAATGTTAAAATATTTTCAAATTGATCCAGAGTTAAATTACAATATTGTGAAATTTCTTCCCAATGATTTTGTATACTTAAAATAATAGATTGTAAAGAAAGGTTAGTGAATAGCGAAACTACATCAAAACTGACCAAAACATAATCGTTTGGTAATTGAAAATTGTTTATAAATTGACTAAATGAATTGCTTCTAAATTAAATATTTATAATTCCGTCACACCTAGGTTTTATACTTTACCAAAAATACATAAACCCACACTATCAATGAGGCCTATTGTTTCCTCAATTAATAGCCCTAATAGTTCCTTAGCTAAATTTCTAACTGACATTCTCACTGAAGCTTATAATACGAACAATGATTATTATATTGGGGACTCTTTTTCATTTAGTCAATTTATAAACAATTTTCAATTACCAAACGATTATGTTTTGGTCAGTTTTGATGTAGTTTCGCTATTCACTAACCTTTCTTTACAATCTATTATTTTAAGTATACAAAATCATTGGGAAGAAATTTCACAATATTGTAATTTAACTCTGGATCAATTTGAAAATATTTTAACATTTATTTTTGACTCAAATATTTTAATTTTTAATGGTTCATACTATAAACAAATTTTGGTACCCGATGGGTTCAAAATCTCTCCAATTTTGATCAACTATGTACTTGATGATCTGGTTAAGGATTGTCTGCAACATATGCCTTTCCACATTCCTTTTGTTAAGAGGTATGTCGATGACTTCTTTAGCGTACCAAAGGTAGAGCAGAGATAGCTCTTGAGCTTTAAGACATTTGATCCACTGTGCAGTTACTGTGGAGGAAGAGACAGACAATTCTGTTCTTCTTAGACATGTTGGTAACTAGAATCAGGATAACATCCTGTGCACCAAATGGTACCGAAAACCGTATTGTTCCAATCGAGTTTATTAGCTATTTTCCTACCTCCGATTAAGACAAAATAAACCTCATCCTAGGAATGAAAAACAGAGCAGTAAAACTAACTCACCCTCAACGGGATAGAGCTCTAAAACACAAGGGCATTTTGTTGGAGAATTCTACCCGGAAAAACTTATTAATAATTTCTCTTTAGTACACAATATGCAATACCAGAAACATCATAGACAGACCTTCACAACCATTAACTTTATCTTCTTATATAACAACTCAAACAACCTAATATCAGCAATTTAAATGAAATAACTCACAAACACAAATGTATTTCTTTACCATATATTGAAACACTAACGATAAATTAACTAACATTTTCAAACAATCAGATATAAAGATAGGAAAAGACAACTTAAAACTGTTTCTCAAATTTATTCTAAAACTAAATCTCCTGACAGATGATGAAAGGTTCGGCATTGTATATAAAATACCATGTAAAAATTGTAATATAATATGTTGGACAGACATCTAGAAATTTAAAGGCTCACTTCCCACAAAAGTGATTGTAGGCGAGGTGTTCATTCATGTGCTTTAGCGAACATGTCTTGGTGATGATCACCAAATTGACTGGGATCATGCTGAGATCTTAGAAAATGTCAATTCATATCATAAAGACTATTCCTAGAAATGATCCATAAATCTAGAATCAACGTTCTCAATGAAAAGTGACATCTCAGATCTTAGCACGGTTTACAGTTATCTATTACGTTAGAACAAGAAAAATATCGTAGCTTAATTGACTGTCCAGCTCTGACGAATAATCTTCTAAAGTTCTTTATAATTTGTTTTCCTTGACGTTTGAGACGATGTTTCTCTTGTTTTCTTCTGTAGTCATTTTCATACCTATTTTCTTCTAAAGTAAAGTTTTATACTATAAAAAGTCAAACCATGAACAAAGAAAATGACGGAAGATGCTGGGTTTTCACTCGTTTTCCACGGGTCTTGGCATACTTTAATACTAATCTCTTAAAATTAAAATTAAAAATAGCATAAATAAATTTACTCAGTCAGGTACTGTACTGTGGAACAGATCTAGATTGTTATATAGATCCTGCGCTGTAGAAATAACAAGATATGTCTCTTTCTTTACATGTCATTAATCTCGCATCCTCTCTATTGAAGTTTTCGAGTAACGAATGTCGGTGATCCATTCAGATAGTTTTATACATTCGATCACGTCTGTCGAATTTAACCGCGTTTTCCCGTGTTCTCATTTCGGTTCTCTTTAAGTTTTTAAATAAAATTTTTCCCCTTAAAGATGTAGTTTTTAACATATGGAGATAAATCTTGATTATCCGCATGGATACTTGTTTCACATAGCAACCCACTTTGAGTTAAATCTTTTAAGGTTTTTAGGTTAGTTTTCTAATTGTAAAACTTTTTTTAGTTAGTCTGAGGAAGGGAGAAAATAATAAACTCTCGAAAGCTTGACAAAACAGAAAGGGTTTCATTACTAAATCCAGGCACCAACCTTTTCAATAATTTAAAAAGACTCACTACACATATATATATATATATATATATATATATATATATATATATATATACATTGGTTATGAAAATTTTCGTTTTGGGATTTGCAAAAAAAATTATTATTTTGGAAGTCCCATAAAAAAATTGGGCTTTTTAAATCAAATCCTTCATTTGTATTTTTTTTTGAATTTGATAAAATATTATTGTTAAATCCTAAATTTTTTCATAATATTGGCATTTTTTACAAAACTAGAGACATCTGAAATTTTTGAAATCAACTTTTTTTTTACAAATTTCACAAATTACGGCTTTTCGTAGTTAAAGTTAATTCATTTTTGCTATTTTGACCCCCCTCCCGCGGATTTGTAATCAGAAGGCAGAATTACTATGTTTATTCCTTTGATGTGTCTTTAGTGTCGTAATAAAAAAACAGCTTGCTCCTATAGAAATCTTTATATAAAATCGCAATTTTCTTTATCTTACATATAAATTTATTTAAAAGCATTTAACTAAGTCGGGAAAACTGAACATTTCATTTCATTTCAGCGGAAATTGGCAATTTTAGAGCCAGACAAAAGCTGCGCCTGTTTGTCTCATCGTAATGCGTGTTTCCGAATGTTTCTTGCTTTATTATTAACTTCCCTTTTCATAATTTGCTCTAAAGGGAAATAATACATGACACAAACTTAGAGAATAAATATAAAGCAAATATAAAGGCTCCCCATATAACATTTACTGGTTATAATGTAGTTAAAAGATTTTTTTTCTTATCTGTGAGTTGCAAGATTATACGTATAAAGGAAAAATTAAATTTTATTGAGATAGATTTTTATTTTATTACTTTCTGTAGTAAAGAAAGGTTTATTATTATATTTTTATTTTTAAACATTTTACAAAGTCTTAAGATTACTAACTTAACGTGGGTGTCTTAAGTGACACGGGACTCGAAAATTTTGAGATTTATTGGGAAAGGAAATTTCTCTACGGACGTATACCTAAATATTTTCTAAGTCATAAAAAAACCTGAGGATGTGTTTGATTTGTAATAGAATATTTTCGTTTTTTTTTTTTAATTTAAGTTATTCTAAAAAAGTCTACAATTGTGGGCGATTGCTAGATAGTGGAAATAAAATAGTTAAAACTGGGCGTCTGAGATTTTTGTTGTAATTATGTCTGAAGAATCCCTCTGTAATTTTATTATATAAATGAATACAGATTTTTATGTCTTGTTATGTCATATAATAAAATTAAAAAACAAAAATTAAAAGTCTTGCGGTACTTGCGTCGCCAAAATTAGTTCATTTTATTAAAGACATCAACATATCTGACACAACTAAGAAAATAAAAATAAAACTTAAAGATTTAGTAGTAATAAGTACACAGTGCTAAAAATGTTAAAGTGTTTTATTTTATTTATTGCTTCTTAACTATAAATTAAGTAACTTTTTAAAGTTCCAAATATGACCTGACAACCTAGATTACAACCGGAAGCCAAAAAAAAAGAAATTATTTTTTATCAAGTTTACAAAAGTTTATTGACTATAAATCTGTTCATTTTCGATTAAGAAAAACCCCTAAACAAAATGTGTATTGTATTGATTTAAAAAGTCAGCAACTATGGTTACAAGAACAAAAAATGGATTTAAAAAGTCAGTAACCATGGTTACTTAATGGGTGTCTTTTCAGTTAGAAGTGGTTAGAAATTACTAGTTACTAATTTAACGTGGTAATCTCAGGAAAATAGCAATGCATAAATACAGGACACTTAAAGATTTGAAGGGAAAGGTAATACACCTGCAGATTTAACAGTTTATGGACACTCCAAAGGTGCATGAAAGTTGCACTTTGTGTTGCTTTATTAAAAGCTACAGGGGGAAAAATTATACTGTTTAGTTCTTCAGAGCATAAGCAACAAAATGGTTTCAAATAAAACAACGTTATCAAATACCATAACATTAGTATTTTGCACCTGAAGTGTACTAATTAAATAATGGTTTTATATCAGTTTCACAGAGGCTTAAACAAAGTGTAACGCTATTGGTACGATAGGAAATTTTTTACCCAAAAAAGGACCAAATTTATGTTCAGTTACGCATAAATTGCTCCAATGCTTTCGACGAACAGAAATGTTTTTTATTTTAACCTGTGTGTATTTATGTAAGAAGACAATAAGGCAGTTGTATCGACTGATTTATAGTTTTGTCGGGAAGTTTGAATGTAAATATCAGGATCCCTATATTGCTTGTCAATCGAATGTTCCATTTCGTCCGATTGGCAAAAGCATGTTACTTGCCGATTGGCTGCTTCTTGGGGAGTTTATTTAAATGTAGCTCATTAACTAATTTTCTGTATCTATAAGTATTAGTGTTTAAATCGATGATTTCCAAAGGGATTCAAGAGGGGGATTTTCAAAGAGGAATTCTTAGGGATGCAAGACTCAAGAGGTCTATGTTGGATATTAAACACAGAAAAAAATCTTGTATAGACTAGATAATATAGTTAAGCACTATAGGGACAGCCAAAACCTTGCCTAATGTATCCTAAAGTGTTTACTAGAATTACTCTAAGTTACTTAGAGAAAAAAAATGTTTCATCGTTATTGTCTTACATAGAAAATAAAACTGCTATCGTAGCAGTAAATTCAATAAAAAAAAAGATTTTCCTACTCCATTTTAGCCGAATTTAGCAATTTCAAATCCAGACGCGAGGGCTTATTGTAGTTTGTTGTTTCCGAATATTTCCTTTTTTATTGGTAAGTTCCATTTCAGTTATTTGCTTTTATAGAGAAATACGGTTACGTCTAGATATGAAAAAAAAACGATTAATTAGGTAAAGACTTGTCATATTTATTAAATTAAGGCACAAACCATGGAAACCTTGTAATCGCGAATTTTAAAATGCGCCTTTGAATT
This sequence comes from Listronotus oregonensis, assembly GCA_019359885.1. Lineage (NCBI taxonomy): Eukaryota > Metazoa > Arthropoda > Insecta > Coleoptera > Curculionidae > Listronotus > Listronotus oregonensis. Next base: position 63,742 of record JAHBCN010001161.1, read on the forward strand.
AAGTCGCTTATCCGACTCTTTGTAGCGTCCATTTTAAAAATACACATCTTGCTGAAATATTAAACGCGCTATTGTTGCTTTAGCAAACCGCATTTACGCAAAACTAGTTAATTTATATGGACAAACAAAACACAGAAGCGTTTGTGCAATAAATAACCTTTATTTTCTACAATGACTCTGATAATTTGGATGCTTTTGACACGCTTGTGTAGTATCGGTCGAAACCGCATCCCTTTCACCAAATTTTATTTTATCCTATAATATTTTTGGTAGTAGTACCTTTTAAATAAAAATATACATTAATTAAAATAATTTGTGCCTATTTTGAGTTTTTTACTAATTTTTCGAAAAACTTATTTTTTATTAAATTTACCTGTCTATCTAAAAATGCTCGCTATACAAGCCTATTCAAAAATTCAGAACAGTTAAAGATGACTTCCAAGCATCAATTAGACCCAGAAGTAATAATAACACAGCCAAACAACAAAAAGTTGGGTATACTTTTCATAAGACATGTTCTTCGTAATAATTTTGCCCCCTAATCACGATTCCGGGTTAGAAATTCCGCCATCACGTGACCATTTTTCCTTAACCACAAAAAAAACTGGTGAAACCAAATAAAAATTACTGAAGATTAACTACAAAAAATTGATTTTTTTACATCTAGGAACTACCAAATCCAAATCCTACCCAGAGCTAACTGGAATTATTAAGGTAGCACATGTAATTTTTTTTCTGACCTTAAAAACGACTATACCTAAATTCCAAAATTTCTGTCAGTGACTCATTTAATACCGGCCACCCAACCGACGAAGCGGCTGAATAAAAATCTAACACTAGTAAATGATTTTTAAGCCTATGATATACTTTTCCGCTCAAATAACAGTGAACCGGCCAAAAGTTTCATCGCCACGTTGTCATATTTCGCAAGAATAAATCACCAGCCAGCGATCGCACTTAAAATAGCACGCCAATATGTATTGAAATCATTGTTATCGGGAAGACAATAAAAGTGGCAACGCACATTCCTTAGTTTACAACTTGAAGAGACTTGAAAATAAGCGTATCGACAGGGTTTTCGTGCTGTTCGATGATTTTATTTAGTTATTATTGATTATGGACAGACTTTGTAAGTGTAAATTTTAATTGCTATACAGGGTATTTTCTAAATATTATAAATTTCTAATAATTGTAGTATATAGATATTGTTTTGTGCCAATTTTATAATAGTTTATCTTATTTAGTGTATATAGTTGTATATAAAGATTTAGTGTTGTTAAGTGCTTTTAATTCTGTAAACTATGAATGTTAACCAACCTTTAACTAGTTATCCGCCTTCAAAAGAAAAACTCAGTTAACGTTAAAAGAACGAATAATGGTTAAAAATGTTTGCCATAGGATTCGGGAACGAAATCCAGAACTAACCACTTTGGATGCTGCAGAGATATGTGCAACTTTAACAAAAGTTAATTCGCGTACGGTATTCAGAGTTTTAAAAGGCAAAAAAATCAATATTAGTAATTATGCGGATACTGGAAATGCGATTTTTCGCTATTTTTCACACTTTTACTTTTGATTGTTAAACATGAATCAGAAGCTGTTTTTTTGGCTGCCTCTTATAGTATTTAAAAAATAATAATAATTGAATTGTTTAATTCCATTTTACGACATATTCCTTTAAATTCTGTCATTTGCACGAAACATATTTAAAAAAACTCATAATATGTTAATATTAAAAAAAAAACACTTAAAAAGTAAGGAAAAAACCTTAATTTTCAATAAAAAGTAGGCAAAACGTTTACGTCCGAATTCAACTCGAAATTCTAAAAATGTTGACCTGTTACCAGGTTGTAATAGTTTTCTTTATGACATTTTTATAAGGTATGCGAACCTTGCTTCGCTCGACCCGCAATGTTTGATCAAAAATATTCTCGATATGGAAATCCTAAATATGGAACACGAAAGACCCGAAATAGTTATTGGATTCTACAAGCTGATGATCTCAGAGCTTTCGTGTTCCTTATATAGTGGATATTTTTGATGAAGCAATGCGTGTGAATATCGTTTTTAATATTGAGATTGCAAGATCGGTGGTAAATTGGCAAGTCGGTGTAACTTGGATTGTCTATCGTTCTGCTTTTACATCTTTTTTAATTTATGTTAAGACTAAAATTTTATTATTTTTTACATGTAGCAAAATAAAATCAGAGAAGGTAAAATTAAAGTAAAAAGTGTATTTTTTTTTGGAAAAACGTTGAAAAATCGCCAAAAAAACTCAAATTTGTGTTCTATGACCTCAAAATAGGAGGTGTGCAAAATTAAGCAAAAAAATTACATTTTTCATTAATCCGAATAATACCAAAATAATATAGGCTTGTTACTAATTTAAAGGGTTGATGAAAATGTGAGAAAATAACTTTTGCTTGTAAAAATATTTTTATGTTTTGACGAAATTTTATCATTTATTTTCTAAAATGCGTACGCCACTGGAATTGATTCCCCTGACCCCACACAACCCGGGGCACTCTAAAAGCGAGCGATGCGTCATTGACAGAAATTTTGGACTTGAAGTATAGATATCACTATTTTCAAAATTATCGCAGATCTTGCCCAAATTTCGTTTCGGGGTTTTTGGGTGACTGACCAAGGATCTGAAATCAAATTGTGAAAAGTTAATTGTATTCACCATATTGGATCCGCCATGATAAATCTTTCGAATTTGCGTTCGGATTCGGAATAAACAATCCTAAAAACCATCTTATACGAAATTTGGCTAAAATCCGTTAATTTTTGAAAAGGTTATTAACCATTTTTAAAACCACATCCCCATTGTGGATCTGCCATTTTCAATTTTTACAATCTGACTTTAGATTTGTAATCAGCTAACCAAAAAATTCGAAACGAAATTTTGGCCACGGAGATTTTTAAAATAGTGATTTCCAGTCCGTTTTTTTGAGGTTAAAAAAAAACTACACGTGCTAGCCTTATCCTGACGCATGGTCAGGATAAGGCTAGCACGTGAATTCAGTAGAACATTTTACATAAAAATGTAAAGCTGAAAATACTAAAAATCCAATTTTTCCTTGTTAATTTTCTCTTTTTATCACCAGTTTTATAAGGCTAGGAATAAATTATGACATAATGGGTGGAATCCTGACCCCAGAGTCGTGATCAGGAGGGAAATTTATTGCGAAAAACATATGTCTCATGAAAAATATACCCAACTATTTTTTGCCTGGCTGTGTTATTTATCACATTGGCAGCACTATTACGTGCACTTCCATAATATATTTTTTTCCATAAGATTTTTTTTTGACAAAATGGTGACCCTAAAGACTTTAATATAGTTAGTTGATTACATTGTTGCAATTTACCGAAAACTTTCCCCATGTTCTACGTGAGCTGTTTCTTTTGTGGAAACAACTACGTAAGAAAATACAAAACAGTATTTGTCGGCAAGTGACAATGGATATCAATGTATGTTTAATTTAAAACCTAACGAACCATTTTTTTGTATTTCATAATTCTCTTAAAAAATATTATTACAAATAGTTTAGCATATTCTGTATAATTACTGCTTTAAAATTTGCTCGAGCCCTTTATATCACGCGCGATACCAGAACGTTCTGGGATTAGTGTAACGTCACACAACACGGTTTAGGTCTGTCCATCATAATACCAACCTAAAACCATCATTATTGTGATGTTTTTCTCGATCATGCTAGGTTTGTTTTTTGCCTCTCTGTGTTTTATATAGATTAGGTTGTTAAAATAATGTTATTAGAAAAAGCTCATAATATTTCACTAACAATATTACAGGAATAATAAATTCCAAATGGTAAAACACATAACCAACAAAAATACAATAACAAGTGTAAATTCATAAGAAATAAGTGTTTTAATTTAATAAAAAGTGCACAAGAATATATCAACTTTAGAGTAGGATCTATTGTAGTTGAGTACCATTCTATCAATAAAAGCTGTTGCTGCCTTGTGCGTCAAACAGGAATCATTAAACGGTTTAAAAGATCAAAGATAAGTAATGTATCCTGACTCCTAGGCCTAGTCTCTATGCTTCATATTATGCACAACACCCTCTGAATGGAAAACGTAATTCTTTACGCCTCAGCACCATAAATAGTTGCCGACAATCTCTGGTATCGGCTAAATATGAACTGCAACCCAATAGGTGCAAATTAGGGTTTGGATGCTCTGTATATTGTCGATTGCTAAATAAGACACTACAAATTAAGTAAATATACACTAATTTTATTCACAATAAATAGCATGCATTAATACTTCACAAATTTCTTGTGATACGCCAATGGACGTATCATCAAACCAATTTAACGTTTATGATTACACAGGTTCTAAAAAGTGAAAAGTTTCCCCTTGACAAATTGTTAATAAATTATATTATTTTTTTTTATTTTTAAAGCCAGAAAAAAAATTAAAATTACTCTTTTACTTGGTACTGGTAGCCGTAATTATTGGTCAAGAGGTTAGATAGATTTAAACAACTTATCTAAAGACAATATTATCTGTTCACAACTTTATCAAAGCTTAATTTTACCAATAGAAATGTGAGAGAAAAGTTGCAAAACCTGTTTAAAAATCGGAGCAAAAACACACCCGTACACGCCTTCCGGAGTTTGTGAGGCGTAAATCTATGGACTTTACTACACAATTAGAGATCAATTTTTATCACTATAAAAATTAGAAAGTTTTAAGTAAAATTTAAAAAATATTTATAGTTTTTAGGACACTCGGTATCACTTGCCACTTCTGTGAGACTCGGTATGAATTATTGATCCCCTACCTATCAATTAAATTAAATTGTCTGTTACCTTTTTAGCAGCTACTCCCTTACAAATCCATTTACTATTCGCCTTTTCTTGCAACACTTCCACTTAAAGGCCTGTCCTGTACTGTTCTTTTTAATCACTTTAATTACACGTTACTTTTAAACTTTGCATAGAATATGTCAATCTAACATTGACACCGAGAAACATTTAATTTATCTCTAGTAACTGAGAAAGATGCACATTTTCGTACAAACAATTGAAAATAATTTTAATTGTTTACGGAAATAGATGTTTTAGTGAAATTTCTTAAACTAACTACAAAGAAAGTAGTATAAATCACTGCCGTGGAAAACTGACATTTCCATCAATTATTTGAGTAGAAGAACATTTTCGGTGGATTTCCCGAAAATACAAAAAAAATCAGAGAGATCCCGAGCTCATATGTAATTATACTGCCTGTCCCTGGTCTCCCGACGACCTTGCCATCCGACCCTTTTTTTTTTCTCTTTTATTTCATACGCTTGTTTTCTGGCGGGCGAAATTTAAAGACTTCATTGGATACGCTATGTCAACACGAGTTTACGAAATCATGTCGACGCAACTGTACTTTGTTTGCTAAGAAATTTCTAGTTTGGTAAAGAAATTTACAAAAATATTTGAATTTATTAAGGCGGCGTTGTCAAGACTAAAAGGAAAATTTACTGTTTACATTTAGATTTTTATTATTTTATAAAAATTTTGAAGGAATGTTTGCGCACTTGTGGATATAGAAAAAATAGCCTTCCCTCATTTCATAAAATATTTCTGAACATGAAACATGGTATTTATAAAATAGGTATTTAACGAACGTATTGTGAACACATTTTAGCCTACTCTTATGCACGTTATAATAATAAGGTGTCCAGATTTGATGTCGTGTATATATTTCGTGTTACGCTTAACGCTACCCATTATTTTAAAGCTCTTTAAAATTGTCACAATAATATAACAATTTAAAGATAAGCTTTGATCAAAAGTTATTTCCGAATCGTAAATAATCATATATGAAGTAAGAATGCATCTATGCAAATGCTTTTTATAAAAAAGTACGAAACTTTATTTTGTGTCACAGATCCAAAATTTAAGAAATTTATAGAATGTATTATGGAAAGTTAGTTTGTAACTTCGAAAGACCATATTTCTCTTCTATTAATTGATTGTTAATATTTTTTTTTTGAAAATTTCAATTATTATTAAAACAATAAAAAATACAATATGTCATTTAATCTTGTGTTTAAATTACAAAATTATTACATACATTTCATTAATGTTATATTTTTTCAATTTTAATATGTAAATTGGTACTTAAAGAGGAGAATACAAAAAAATTATATGAAATTTAAGCTTCTTTAGACAAAAAATATGAATTCCTATTCACATTTTTATAAAAATTAGTTTTTAAAGTTACAGTCCTTTTTTTAACTTTTTTTAAATCATAAACCATATTTTCTTTATTTATATTTTAATATAACAAAATTTAAAACATATTAAAGTTAAGTAATATTTTAAATTTATTTGAATAATAATCAATGCTCGGCACAATTAGGAACAATACAATACCGGTAAACCATTTTAAATATTTCCACAAACACTAGGCAGAAATATCTAATAATAAAGGGATTCATTCCAAAGAAACGGACGCACACAATGTAAGTAAATGCAGTGGCAGGTCAGTTCCGTATTGTCTGACGTCACGATAGCCGTTTGCCTGGCAGATGTTTTGACGCGCGCTGGAAATATTGAATTTTAATTGTGTATATTTGGGTTAAATATTTTTTTTTTTAATATTTTGCACACACACTTCAAAGGAGAATAGAATCATATTAAATACATAAATGAAAACTGACCAAATAGCCTTTTATTATGGAAGCGATTAAAAAATATATTTTTTGGTATAACTTGTCTTATATAATCAGAATTAGGTACATTATTCAACCAAATACTGTGTATATTTTTTAATTTCAGTATTTATCCAAAAATTAAGTATAATTTTTGTACAATTACACTTAAAGTTAAGAATGAATTACACAAGTCGACATAATTTTTGTAACATCGATAAAAATGCTTATTTTGGGTTTCATTTAGGAAGTTATTAAAACACTTTTTCCTAGCACGTTCCATTTTTAAGTACCTGCTTCTCTTTTATATAATGCGATCTTTGAAATCATTTTTGCATGCCTTAGGACCGAAAAGTACAACAAGACCGCAGAGGGGTTATTTTCACACTATTGCTCGAACCCTTAAGAGTTTTATTGTCAGTTTAGTTGGTTTTTGTATCGTTTACAGCACAGTCAAGTATTTAAGTCGATTTTGATATAAAATGGCAAGTTCGACTCCTCGATGTTGCAAAAATCCAGCCAATAAGTTTTGTTAAATATGTGGACGATTTATTATAAAGTCCCCAGCTGGAGCTATATCTGAAGAAGTCAAAAAAGCCTATTTTTTATATTTTAAGTTCCAAATTGGGGATCAAAATAAAAGTTGGGCTCCTCATGTTTGTTGGGTGAGTTGTCACTAAAATTTAGTGCAGTGGATGTATCGCAAGAAAAATTATATGCCTTTTGCTGTTCCTATGGTGTGGCGAGAACCAACTTACCATGTAAGTGATTTCTACTTTTGCATCACTAAAACAGAAGGGATTTTAAAAAGCATAGAGACAAAATGGAGTATTCAAATTTGCCTTCTGCGCTAAGGCCAGGAACTACCGTTACCGATAGTGCCTTTAAACCTAGACATCTTGTTTCCCAGTGATTCTATTTCTTTATCAGAATCTGATCCACAACTTCCTGAGAACACCAGTTGTGACCCAACATTTTTACCAGCTACCATTGAACCTCACTTACTAACTCAGAATTAATTAAATGACTTGGTACGAGACTTAGGATTGTCAAAACAATAATCGGAACTCTTTGTTTTCAGGCTTCAATAATGGAACTTGTTAGATAAAAAAGCACCTTACCGAAAACGGAATGTAACATTATCAAGTTTTTTTTCATAGAAGGGTCGCTGTTTCTGCTGTGATATTGATGGTTTAATGAATGAGCTGAATATGGAACAAGATCCTAGCCAGTGGCGTTTATTCATCTATTCGTCCAAATACAGCCTAAAAGCATTCCTGCTTTATAATGGAAACAAAAAACCATCTATTCCTGTAGCCCATTTAGTGATAATAAAAGAAACCTATGACAACTTAGCAACCATATTAAATCGTGTTAAAAATGAACAGTGTCAGTGATATATCTGTGGAGATTTTAAAGTCATAGGTATCTTGCTAGGACTTTAAGCAGGTACAAAGTATTGCTGTTTTTTGTGGTTAGTACACTACAGTAAAAAGGATTGGCCTCATAGAACTTCTTTTGAACCTGTTACTTTAAATATTAAATATGTCCCCCTTGTTAACCCAAAAAAGGTGCTTCTACCCCCTCTACATATTAAGCTTGGACTAATAAAAAACTTTGTCAAAGCCATGGACAAAGAAGGTAGTGGTTTCCAGTACCTAAGAGAAATATTTCCTCAATAAGTGATGCAAAATTAAAAAAAGGCATATTTATTGGACCTCAGATAAGGAAGCTTCTAAATGATCTCCGTTTTCAGGAACAATTTAATAAAAATGAATTGGCAGCTAGCACGTGTTTTGTAAGTGTAGTGAAAGGATTTCTGCTCAACAAAATAGATAAAGACCATAAAAGCCTCATAGATGAACTGTTGAAAACCTATAAATTACTAGGGGTCGCATGTCTCTAAAAATACATGTTTTGCTTTCCCATTTGAATTTTTTCCCAGAAAATTTGGATGCAGTAAGCGGCGAACAAGGAAGGAGGTGTCATCAGGACGATGGAAACAAAATATCAGGGAACCTGGAACTCATCAATGTTGGGCTGTATCATATATCGTACAAATTATTTTTCATTCACATAACAACCAACAGAAAAACTGTGCGTGTTACAGTAATTAGCTTTTCATTTTCCGATTTGCTAATTTGAAGTTAATAATACTTCAAACAAATTTAGTTTTATCAGTGTTACTTTACAAAAACTTAAATTTTTTGACTTGTGTTATTTTTGTTTTAATAACTGGAGTAATTTATGTTTATAAATGTAATAAAAAACCTATCGGCGTTTTTCCATTACCGCTTAAGCTGATAAGCTGTAATTCCCAGGCGGATTTTTCCCACTCTCAAATTTAGCCAATTTACTTCTCTTATTAAATTTTGTTGCTTGGAAGTTGTAAAGCAACCCACGCAGAGCGTCGGTTTCAGCTATAAATTTTCTTTGAATTAAAGAGTTTTCTTATTGACAAGTTTTTGTGCGTCTCTTTATAAAGACCCGCAGAAAATAGCAAGATACAACAATATTTAACTAAGTTAAGTGTATTTATTTATAAGAGCATTAAATATTAATTTTATTTTAAATAATAATCCAAACACAAAGTTCTGCATATTATATTACCATTTGACTAATTTTTACATTGACACGGTTTGACAAAGAAAAAAAATGCTTTATTTTTATTTTTAGTAGTTATTGTTATTTACAAACGGCATTTTTTAAATTTTAATTTTAATTATAACAAGGCCAAGATTTTTTTTAAATATATTTAATCAGTTATAATAAGCTGTAATACTGGAGGACAGCATTTACAATCGTCGGCAAAATATTTAGGTATGAAGAAGGTATACAGAGCTATATAATGTTATAAATACCAAATTACAATGTTCTAGAATCAACTAAATAACTAAATCTATATTTAAAAATGCATTAAGTCTTAGGTCTTCCTGGATTGTACCTAGTACCGATGCTGCATTACCCAGTTGCACAGCTAAACCAAATCTTTCGATAATGAAACTTCGAGATTTTTTGCATACATTTTTTTTGCTGGTATTTATGGCCTACATGGGTTAAGCTGCCATAAAGCGCAGGGCGTTCTTCTAGAGACAGTCAGATAAATGACATTATCAAGAGAGCTCTGATTTCAGCTGAAAATCCTTCTATGTTAGAGCCTCTTGGAGTTTGCAGAAGCAATATGCAGCAGCCATACACTTGCAAAATCCTATCTGGATAAAACTTCTAATTTTAGGTGCGGCTGTTCGTCTTGCCGAGAATAAAAAACATTTAAAATATAAAGAGCTTGAAGACCGCTTAATCTGTTGAGTCTTACAACATGTTGCGTAAATATTTTGTATTAAACTTAAAACCGTATAAATAGTTTTGCTAGAAGTTTCTTTAAATAAAATATATACAGGTGTGAAAAGTTTAAAACTGAACATGGACTTTTCGCAAGTAAAACAAAGAAAACAAATTAACCACCAAAACAGAGTGAGATCGAATTTAAACTAGGACATACGCGCCAAAATAGCTTTTAAACTGCATACGCTCGACGAAGGTTGACTTATGATGAGAGGTAATAAATATGCAGGTGGGAGTGGGCGGCCGTATGCCTCAAATCGCCGGTCTTCGCTGTTCGAAACAGCGCTTGAAACAAGCATCGGCACATTGCGAAGCTTTATCTCACTTGTTTCACACAGTTAAAGGGGTTGTCCGTTTCTGTTTAATACATTACACTTTATCCCTATGTTCGGTTTTGGATTTTCCACACCTGTAGAAACTTTTGGTTCTAAGGCTAAGGGTTTTATAAATGAAATGTACAGAGTTAGGGAAAATTGAGTTGAAAAACCGGTCCATACTGGGTGTCATCAATGTTAAAAATCACCACAATGCCTTAATTCCAAAAAAATTGAACCTTTATTTTTTTAAATCTAGTGTCTTTGTGTGTTTGCTCCATCTTACCCCATCTGTGCTACGTACCCTACTTGATGCATAGATAGAAATATACTTTTCCACAATATCTCTAAAAAAGTTTTAGTATATTCAAATTGCTTAATTTGTTCGATGTTTGTTTTTACAAATTTATTTGGCTTTGCATGGAAACTTTTTAACTTTTTAAAATTGGATTTTATTATAAAAAAGTATCTAGTTTGAATATTTTATTTTATATTATTTTTCTTTTTCAAAAAATGTACCAAAACTCCTTCCAACATAAAATCCATTTGAATGAACCGAATAAACGTTATAAACGCAGAAAACTTAAGAAAGCTACTAGAAATCCCATAAATCTTTTATTAACATACTTAAGCAAACTTTTATGCCGTATATACTATCAGTTAAGTGTAACTTGGGTACTTGCCAATCTGACAGAGGTGTATTTTACAAATTTTCTATGTAAATAAACACTTGAACATGTAATATCGTCCATATGTTGTAATGAAAAAGCGCTGCTACTCCTATAAACGAGAAGTAAACATATAGATACACTAACCTTTTAAAAACAAACACAAATTTATAATTTTTAAAGTACCCACCTACCTATTTATAAATTTAAATTTACCCTGGCCATAAACAAAGAGACGGTGGTTCAGCAGTGGGCAGTTGATTTATATATATATATATATATATATATATATATATATATATATATATATATATATATATATATATATATATATATATATATATATATATATATATATATATATATATATAAATATATATATATATATATATATATATATATATATATATATATATATAAAATATATATATCTATATATATATATATATATATATATATATATATATATATATATATATATATATAAATATATATATATATATTTATATATATATATATATATATATATATATATATATATATATATATATATATAGACAGAAAGAGAGAGAGGGCGAGAGAGAGAGAGAGAGAGGGTAGTCGTTGCTGACTAGTTAGAATAAAAACTAGTAAATTTATTGGGGATGCAGCAAATAAAAGAATACTCTTTTAAGTTTTTTCAAGCTTTTGGAAATATTTATTCCCATCATTAGGGTTACTAAAAACAATATCATCTGTTAATTATCTACAGGTAAGGTATTATAATAATACTACTTACATATTAGTTGAGATTGAACATTCTGGTGGTGTTTAAATACAAAATTAACAAATGGGACCTGAAAAATAATTATTCCAGTAGATAAATTAAAGGTAGATCAATTTAAAACACAGTTAAAACTACATAAAACTTATAAGATGGTTAGACAAACAGGATTTAAAATAAAATTTTGAAAGCAGGCTATTAGGTCAATGACCCGACAGATGAAACTTGATAGTTGAGAATTAGAATCTAAGGTTAGGAGTAGTAATTAAAGATATGGCTAACCGGACCTTTATTAAAATAATAGTGTAGTCAAATTAGTGCTAATCTGAACTTGTATTAATTTTATTATGGTTATATGTAAGATGTTTAACCAAAGACAATAAATAAGAATAAATTTCGCTTAAATTATTAATGTCTGTTCTTTTGTTTATGGAATTAGGTTTCTGTGTGATTAAAGTCATCTCCAGAAAAATCCTCTTATGGTAGTTACGTGGCTAAGATCTCAACTGCATTAAAATACATATTATGATTGTATTTGTTAACATGCTTAGCCAAAACACAACGTTCAGGATGCAATCTACAGTCACATATATGTGAGGTGATCCTGCTTGAAATTGGTCTCTGTGTTTGACCTATTTATATGCTATCGCATTCTTGGTAAGGGATGCTGTAGACAACATCTGATTGGCGAGACATTGGGGTTATATATATATATATATATATATATATATATATATATATATATATATATATATATATATATATATATATATATATATATATATATATACAGGTGTTACAGAATGTTGTGAGGAAAATTTAGGTATTAGATTCTACGTGTATAAATATGAAAAAAAGTTCATATAAACATGGGTCCGAAAATGCTTTGTTTTTATGATACGGGGTGTTTAAAGTTTTTCGCCTTTTAAAGTTTATTTCACATTTCTCGAAAACCCGTGAAGATATTAAGATAAGTTTTGCTACACGCAAATATATTATTATTGGTCACATTTCCATGTACAAAATAATTTTCTAAAGGACTTACATCAGTGACGTCCAGTAAGTTCTTATTTTTAGCGAAGAAAACTGTACGCCACTGGTTTTTTCAAAAATTAGTATTTATTTCTTAAAGCCAGTTTAAATATGCTTATAAAGTACCTCTTGGAGTTGTCGTCTTGACTTACCGTTTTCGAAATAAAAATTAATTTATTAATCCGTATCCGTATAAGCTGTTTCCGCCGGAGACCTCAAATATTTCGAAGGGTCAGAAGAAATATTCGAATGCGATTTACAGCATGCATTAACCCAGAGGAAAGCCATTTATAGCATCTCATCTAAAGTTAAAATCGAATAAATTATTCCTGAACAATTAGTACAAATAAAATAATAAAATTATAAATAAAACATGAAGCAGCTAAGTGTACTTTTAGTTTTATTTCATTTCGAAAACGGTAAGTCATAACGAAAAAGTCTAAGAGGTACTTTTTAAGTATAATTAAACTGGCTTTAAGAGAGTTATACTAATTTTTGGAAAAACCAGTGGCGTACAGTTTTTTCGCTAAAAATAAGTACTTACCAGCACGAACGCCACTGATCTAAGTGCCTTAGAAAACAATTTTGTATATGTAAATATGACGTATATTTATACATTTGTGTGTACAAAATCTCATCTTAATATCTCCACGAGCTTTTGAGAAATGTGAAATAAACTATAAAAGACAAAAAACATTAATCACCCTGTATCTTAAAAACGAAGCATTTCCGGACCCATGTTTATATATTTTTGATTGTATAATCTGACCCTAAATTTTCCTCACAATATTCTGTAACACCCTGTATATTATATACCCAATTTTAAGTCACACTTAATGTCACAACGTATAACAAATACACTGTGTCTCTCTAGTATATTAAAAAATCATTAAAATTTTAGACCTGTTCTTTTTAAAACTGACCAGAGTTGATTAACGTTTTATAACAACAAGAACAAATTTTTGTATTTTTTTATGTTTATATTTTTAAGCAAGATTTATTAGAGTGGACATTTAACATTTATATTAGGTTTTTAAATTTTAAACATCCCAAATAGTTTATTTTTAAGATACTTTTAACCAACCAGGTATTATTTTGTTTTTCCAATATCCTGCATTTGTATATTCTAAAAATGTAGTTATAAAAACGGGTTCCTTTCCTATAGGTATTTTTAACACTTTCCCCCTAAGAAATTAATTTGTAGGTATAGTTATAGTCATTGCCTGGGGACTACCAATAAAACAACACGAAACATGGTAAAAAAAATTGCATCCACAATAAAATTATTAAATCCAGGAATTTATCACTTTATGGTTTTTTTCCAAAACAAAAAAAAATTTGAGTGTACATTAATAAACAGCCATTTACGTTACTGCCGACCCCTGGATGTGATAGTAGATTTAAAGCAGTTTTAAGAAATATGTCCTAAGGGGTAGATAAAAATTAAAATAATATATTTATGCATAAAAAACAATATGGATTTAAAATAATTCCAGACTTTAAAAAAAAATTTAACCACCAACGCAAGTCTAGTATAAAAGTGATTTATTTATGTGATTTTAAAAGTTTAGAAATTAATAAGTTAAACTAAAACCCAAAATTGGCTTTAACTTATCATGCATGTTTTGAAATGTGTTTTATTTGCATTTAATAATTTATTTATTTTAAATGTTTAAACAGCTTTTAATGTGTGCCCTAACTTGAAAAAGATGGCAGATTTGTTACCGAATCATTGATAATATTTCATTTCTCTTAAGCTTTCTTGCACCACTTTATACCTTGGGACCTTAATCTGGCAAAAAAATAGACCCAAATATTATCTTAAAAAAATTACTTTCAACAGGGTGACATATTATTTACATTGAAACAACATGTCTTTAATCGACTTACTCTCGTAGCGACTTGGTCACTAAGTTCCCCAATACAAATTTATTGTACAATTCCATGTACTTGTGAAAACCCTTTTAACAATACGTAACTCAATGGGAAACTCGAAATCAAATTATTTCTTCTTATCATTATCAAAAAATAAAATCGGTAGTGTGTGCATCTTAAAAATCTGGGAGGTTAATCATTATTGCTTTAAGCCCTGACTTGTATTCGATTTTATTTTGTTTTTTAACCGATTTCAATTTTATACTAAATTAGTTAAATTTACGAGAAAAAAAAGAATTTTACGTAAATAAATCCTAAAGTAAAAGATTAAATGGAAGTAAGCAGGGAATAAAAGCAAAATTTATTATATGGATTTATAGCCGGTTCCGAATACACTTAAAGCTTTTTTTGAAATTAACCTTTAATTTTTAAGTAGTAATATTACAATAAGCATTTAAGCAATATGTAAACAATTGATAAAATCGATTAATATGCTATTTTAGTGTTAGTTGGTTAAGAAATATTAAGGTTTTTTTTACAAAAAATTAGTATGTTTTAGTAGCCCATTTAATACAAATAATAAAAATAAATCCCATACATTAAAACATGACCATGCGCACTTGCAGTTTCGCATTAAATAGCTCTGAGTACTACATATTACCATCGAGATAAATAGGTCTTCAAGTTCACTTCACACTAATACCTTTTAACAGAGCAAAACGCGTTTGAAATGAATCCCATGCTTAACTACATAAAGCATTATTTAAGACACCTACGGCCGAGTGATGAACGCGTTGTTAAACTTAGCAATGTACTTAACAATGAGTTAAATTTAACAAAGAGGTAAAAATGCGCACTCTTGGCAACAGGGTATAACTTAAACGATAACTATTTGTCAAAAAATAATTTCGTTTGGGATTTTACATTCAAAATCAAATTAACATATAAAAAAACTTTAAAAAATAATTACCTTGCACCAAATATAAAAAAAAGTTCGTTCGACATTTCAACAAAGTAATTTTATATATTTTCTTCAAAAACAAGTAGCACAATATTTGTTTATATATATTTTATTTTTATAATATTTCACAGAATTTCTTTAAATTTGAGTTTTTTCTACAGGTTCTCTAATATAATTCATGGTTACTACATTTTATTGATGCGAGCCGGTAACTAACCTTTTTGATAAGCATAAGTTAATGCTGTTTAAAGCTATAACATACGGTACTTAAAAAATACCGTTAGAGACCCGATGTAGTAAAGGTCCGATTCGTCGCAAGGCCTTTGTCGAAATCCAAGTTAAACGCACTCTAGGGTGTAAAACTTGATTTAAGAAATTTTGCATCGCAATGAAAAGATGTTCTTGGTTTTAGAAACAGCGCATATACATATAATAATTTTTACACGCACGCTAGATGAGATAGAGTTTGGAGTAGCTCCAGAGCGTTTTTTACGATTTCACATAATAATTGCCCTTTTATTGTTAAACTTTTCAGAGAACACCCATCTCTGAGACGCGGAAAAATTTTCGTCGCTAGAAATAAACTACTTAGATTATCTATCGCAACCTTCGATATATACTACTAGAGGCCGCCCTGCAACTTGGTTGTGCGAACACTCTACGTGAAAAAAAAAGAATAAGAGTCCAATATTTTCACCTCGCTCTACTGCTGAGTGTGTGCTGAGTAGTGGGCGGGCGGAGCATATACTATTCTCCGCCGACTAATCAGTACGAAAACCAAGAAAGAAAAGTTTTAGTTTTATTCGTCTTTTTCTCTTACGCACACTGTGAGACTTGATTGGTCCTGAATCTTTGCAAAATTATAATATTAAGTAATGCAAGCTGAAAACGTAAGCTTCAAGTAAGTGCAATCTTTTCTGCATCGCAAGAGCATGCAAAATGTTTCAATTTAATGATTTAGGCGAACTGTCCTATTGTTTTTAGCTTGCATTACTAAATATTATAATTTTGCCAAAATACATGTCCGATCAAGTCTCACAGTGTGTGTAAGAGAAAAAGACGAATAAAAGTACAACTTTTCTCTCTTGGTTTTCGGGCTGATTAGTCGGCGGAGAATAGTATATGCCCCGTCCGCAAACTACTCAGCACGTAGAATGAGAGGAACATGTTGTTCTCTTATTATTTTTTTTGTTTTAAAGGGAATAAATGGATATTAATGTTAAAGAAAAATTTTATAAGTTAGGTTCTGGTTATTAAAAATGTCAATACTTTTAGATTTTAGGATTTAGGATGTTAGAAGTGTTACTCTGTTTCTAATATAAAAGTATAGATGTCGTTAGTTGTAAGAAAACAGTAGTAAGAAGAATGTTTGAAAGTTTAATAATAAAAAGTTTTGCTTGTTCTTTTTAAATTGTAAGAACATTCATTAAAAGTAAAACCTATAGCAGTGTCTATTTCATTAATTAAAAAGCATTAGGTAATAAAATTCTTGTAAATAAATTGTTTTAATAATATTTATTAAATTAATTTTCTAGAAAAATAAAGCAAACTTTGTCTACTCTAGATGAATCTACCTACCGAAAGGTACCAATAAAATTTACTAGGCATGAATTATATTAAAGAAGCTGGTAAAAACCCAAATTAGAAAAAGTTCTGCAGTATTGGTCATTCAAGCAATCTATTATTTTGCTTGTTTCTGAAGAAAATTTATAAAATCACTTGCTGAACCAATTTTATTCATATTCTGTGCAAGAGTGCTAGATAATTATTTTTTAAATCTTTTTTAGGCTTAATGAATTTTAAACGCAAAATTCCGAACTAAACTATTTTTTTTTATTTAATTACATTTCATGGTAACTAGATAAAAATAGTCTAGTTTAAAAATGTGCTGCGTTGTCAAATTTTTTTCTTTTTTCACTCTTTGTTAAATTTAACAATTGTTAAGTCCATTGCTAACTTTAACAAAGCGATCATCACTCGGCCGTTAAAGTACCATATAAGTATAATATACTGTAGAGTAGTGGTCGCTATATAAATATTTTTATATTAAAATCTAAAGTAATAAATACATATTTATTTCATAATTATTTTTAAAGATGCAAGTAACACTTTATGTATAATATTAAATAAATAGTATCTTTGCACATATATAACACAAGTATAAATTGCAAACGAAGGCAGAACCTTTGTTTTATTTTGATTATTCGCTACCCCAGCCTTCCTAGGTATTAGTCAAATTATTTTGAGATACAATCGGCGAAAACCAAGTTTTGCCAAATTGCTTTCCGCATATTTATTTGGCTTGTAAACTCGCACCGTATTAAAATAATTATGATTTAATAAAACATTTACATTTTTTGCCTACTTTATTACTCGTGCACAAATATGCAAATGTACAGTACTGGAGGGTGTCCTGTAATATTTTATTTTCAAATTTCGCTACACAAGACCCTTCAAAAGTTGCGTTATAAGTTGTAGGTTACCATAAAAATAAAAAAAAAAGATTAAAAAATATCTTGAGGGCTCTACCGGCATTCTTATTTTTCTAAAAGTCACTTAAATTCCCATTTTCAATGATGACAATATTTAATTAAATTTAATGATATTCGTAATCTCTGTATCAAAACGCAACTTTTGACAACCTCTTGCGTAGCCGTTGTTAAAAATGTTGTATGATTTATTTGAAGTTAATGTTAGGAACCTCCTAAAAATGGCCAATTTTAGAAACTTCAAGGACCGGTAGAGGCCTCAAGATGACAAATATTTAATTAAATTTAATGATAATCATAATTTCTGTATCAAAACGCACATTTTGATACCTCTTGCGAAGCCGTAGCTCAAAATGTTGTATGATTTATTTAGAGTTAATGTTAGGAACCCCTAAAAATGGCCAATTTTAGAAACTTCAAGGACCGGTAGGGACCTTAAGATGACAAATATTTAATTAAATTTAATGATAATCGTAATCTCCGTATCAAAACGCAACTTTTGATACCGCTTGCGTAGCCGTAGCTCAAAAAAAAAATCCCCATACACGAACGGGACAGCCTAGATAGGTCATCCAACGAGAACTAAATGGTAGAGTGGAACGAAAAAACATTTTTTTATCATTTTCTCATTGTGTCAAAATGGTCCTTTACAAGTAGTTATTAAAAAATCGTGTTAAAAGTTAAGCGTTCTATCTTTGTATTTTCAGGTTTCTCACGGGACTTGAAAAAGTATTTAATAAAAAAATGTATTTGCATTGCGACTTAAAGAGGAAAATATTTTTTTATTCCATCTTAATATTCATACGTTTATCCGACGACTTAATTCATTATCATACCAGAACAAGACATCTGAAAGTCCGAACAGTTATTAAGATAACTTGCATATGTTACTCCCAAAATTTTTAAAAGTTGTAATTTTTTAATTAAATTCTTTTGTCATAGGCATTAAATTGTGCTTTTTGGTAAATAAACAAACGTTTGTTAAAAATAGTCTAAGGACCCATAAGAAACCTGAAAATGCAAAAAAAGAGCGCTCAGCTTAAAACAAGATTTGTTAATTTACTAAGGGCATATTTTGACGCCTATGAGAAAATCATTTAAAAAAAAAAGTATTTTCGTTGAACCTTTCTTAACAGGGCTATATGATTGGCGTATTAAAAAAAAGTAAAATAGCCATTTTGTGTATATATTCTTTAGAATCTACGGGAATAATTAAGAAAAAAAGATTTAGTTAGAGTTAACATTTTTTTATGGGCCACCTTATTTATTGGTTTGTTTTCGAAAGCGTATTCGTAGCTATATTAAACATCAAAATTATTAGAGTTCTTTTGCTAATAATGTAAATAATAAATTTATTTTACTTTTACACCAATGTGTATTAAACATAAATGCTGGACTGACATTGACTTTTTCGCTTTGTCATATCAGGTATTTATTGTTATCTTTTCCTGGTTTCAAATTTAAATCACGGATTTTTCGGGGGTAATACCACGAGTGCTTAAAAGTTACCGATAATTTTCATGAAAGCTTGTTATTTAATTCCACGAGTTCGAAGAACGAGTGGAATTTGTATAACAAGCTTGAATGAAAATTATCTGGTTAATTTTACTGCACGAGCGGTATTTAGGGAGAATATTTCTAGAATGGAGAAATATGTATATGTATATAGTATTATAATTTTAATTAATATAATTTTAATTTAACCATTTTAATAGTATTATACTATTTAAATGTTTTTTTGTCATACAAATTTTAATTTCATGCGACATAATTTAAACTATAACTGAAATGGTTTTTTTTTAATTACTTTATCTATTTCTTCATCGTGTACATGACCAAATCGACTCATTTTGATTGATTTTGACGTTTTTAATTGACAATACAAACAAACAGGTTTGATTGTTCTGTGTTTGTAAATAAGTGGAAATACCACGTTGTCTAGGCAACGTAAAATTTCCGCTAAATTTTTTTGATTTTTAACCTGTCTTATGGGAAGGAAACCTTATACATGAGTGAGATATTCATATAAATAAAATAATTCTCTTTTTAACCTGAAATAAATACTGAATACTTTTTGGTGAATTATAACATATTAAAAAAATTGAGACACTTTTTAAAACAAACCATGAATAAACGAGTTGTTCCAATGGAAAAATGTTAATTTCATGTCGTATTTGTTTGGCCTGAATTCGGAATTATTTTTAAAAGTATTTTTTAGGATCCTACGGGAAAACACACATGCAAGATGGCTATTTTTTTTCAATACGAGGAGACCTGTATATATTAAACCGTTGTTCTCGTTACATGACTCTGTATACTCATTTTGGAAGGACCTTGTCTGTAAAATCCAGAATAGTGAAAGTGTAACAAATAATTAAATTCTTTTCGGACTGTCAAATTGTTTTAGGTAAATTTTATTCACTTGAATTTGATTGGTACAGGTAAAAAATTGTCAGAATGTTTAATCAACTTTTTTTTTACCCACCTAAAAGACATTACATGGTTTGTACCCTTCTTAAATACCTTTCAACATCTTATTTTTTTTTTATTGAAAATAAACAATAGGTTAGACTGTTTATAAAAAAAATGTCGTATGTTGTCCTACTAGTGAAAAGAAACCAAATCAAATAGATAATGTTTTTTATCTCCGGGTTAACGAATTATAGGGTGTGATTCATGAAATTATTTAAAATTTTAATGTAGTATTTAAAGTAAAATAAAAAATAAAACTTATATCCAATTAATTATAACTGTATAACCATAATAAAATTATAAAATCCAAGAATTAATCACTTTATGATTTCTCTTCAAAACAAAACACATTTTTTAGTGTACATTAATAAACTGCCATTTACGTTACTGCCGACATCTAGATGTTGTAGTGATGTACTAAATTAAAAAAAAAACAATGTTTTGTGAAATATTAAAGAAATATTTAAATATATGTCCTAACGGGTACAGGGTCTTTGATTATATTTACGTGGCTTCTGGAGGCTTTATTTTTAAAGACAGAAAAAAATGTTTTATATAAAAATTATAGGTTTTTTTCCATGTTATCTTTTGAAATTATCAGTAAAAAAATATCGCAATAAAAAAAATGGAAAATATATAGGCAACTTCAACTTTTTTAAATGAAACACCCTGTATATTATGCGCTACAATAAAAGATCTTTTTTCTGATTTCAAATATATATACATTAATGATATTTGAATGAACCATTTATGAGATATTTAGGCTTAAAATATAAATAAATTGACAAAAAAAATCATATTGGTATCAAGAAAGCTATGAAAACAATAAAATTGTTTTAATAAATTTGACGTATTGATATTTAACTATTAAAAGTAGTTTGTATTGCCTTTTTGTCGATGGGCTGTTCAGAAGAACAAAAAATCGCTATTATGCGTCTTTTTTATGGTAACAATAATAATGTGACGACAGTGCAAAGGGAATACTACTTATTATATCCTTAACAACGGGTACCATCTAGTTTATTGAACGAAAAAGCTTTAAAACGAAAAAAGGACTGCAGCACGAAATGAAAACAAAGTTTTGGATATCCTCGTTTTTCAGATAATTAATATACTTTTTCTATTGGACTAGCACTAACTACTTTTAATAATTTTAGAAAATCCTGAAATATCAATTTCGGATGCGGTATCTGAACTTAGTAAAATAAATTATAAAATGTATTTAACCTTAAAATTTTACAAATTTTATCCTTATAAATTTATGTCCGTTCAGAATCTTGAACAAAACATGCAGGACCGACCTAAGTATGCATTGGAAATAGCTAGGTTTATGCAGCAGGATCCAAAGTTTTTAAATAAAGTTCTATTTACCGACAAGACTTTCTTTACTTTAGCAGGAATGTTTAATTACAAAAATAAACATTATTGGTCCAAAAAAAACCCTCACCAAATTCAGCAACATAACAATTTTATTGTTTCCATGGCTATTTTGATACTAGTATGAAACTTTTTTGTAATTAAACTAAAATATCTCAAAAATGGTTCATTCAAATATCATCAATGTATATACAGGGTGTTACTTAATGGTATGTCATAATTTGAAGGAGGCATTCCTGGATCGATTTTAAGTCGAAAAGTTCATATAAACGTGGGCCCTAAAATGCTTAGTTATTAAGATACAGGGTGTTAAAGTTTTATTTTATTTTCACTTTTTTAAAACATTTTCAAAGACGGTTTGAGATATTGAACTGAATTTTGGCACAGGATAGTATGGCATAAAAACACACTTTTCAGATGTTCATTTAATTTTTTTGCAACCAGTGGCGTAGCTATGACGAATTTTCAAAACAATTTTACAAAAAAATACTACGCCATTGACTTGGGAAAAAAATATGGTTTTATAATAATTATCAATCAATTATAAACAAAAATCCCTCTTTCATTTTGCCGTAAAACTTACCGTTTGGGAGAAATCGTTAATTAAAAAAATGTCTTATGTACCCAAATTGCATCTTGAAAAATTATTATTGAAATAAATCAAGTTAGCTTTGCTCGTTGCCAGCGATTGTTGTTTTGTTGTTGTAAACATTATGACACTGACGTTAATTATCATTCTTGATTGTGTTAAACTTATATTTTCAATTTTAAATACATTTTTCAAATATTTATTTTTAAGCTATTTTCTTACAAACTAGTGAACAAAAAGCAATAACAATTAAATACAATACATACATAATTTACAAAAAATATTGGAAATGACCACCTCTCGCCTCTATGCAGGCTTCTGCTCTTCTTCTCATTGAATTACGAACCCTTTCAAAAATTCCATGCGTGTTTCGGATAGTTTCACATCCGTCAATAATTCTATTTCTGAGTTCTTCTAATGTCACAATTGGTGTATGATAAACTAATGTTTTTAGGTGTCCCCACAAATAAAAATCTAGGCTGTTCAGGTCAGGCGATCTAGGTGGCCAAAATTGTGGTCCTCCACGGCCTATCCAATGATTTTGGTAGGCTCTATTTAAATGCTCACGAGCCAATATGCTAAAGTGGGCGGGAGCGCCATCATGCATAAACCAAAGTTGTTGCCGTAACTGAAGAGGAACATTTTCAAGAAGCAAAGGCAAATCATTTTGGAGAAAATTACAATAATCCTGTCCGTTAAGGCGTCCTGGTAAAAAAATGGTCCAATTAAATGGTCGGATACGATACCGATCCAAACGTTCAGTGAAAATTGTTCCTGAAAATGTGTCTCTGTAATCGCATGAGGGTTTTCCTGGGCCCAGTAATGATTGTTATGGAAATTGGTTATTGCATTTCTTGAAAAATTTGCTTCGTCCGTAAACAATATTTTGGCATCAAAATGAGGATTTTCTGTTACTTTTTGGAGATACCATCTACAAAATTGCGTACGTGGTTCATAATCTCTAGGAAGCAATGCCTGAACCCTTTGTATGTGAAAAGGATATAACAAAAAATCTCTTAAAATCTCCCATACCGTCTTGTAGCAGATGTTTAATGCCATACCTATTTTTCGCGTACTTGTGGTTGGATCCTCTTCGACTGCATGCAGGACAGCCTCCTCCACTGCCGGTGTTCTAACTGTACGGGCCTTCCCTCGGAAATATTAGCTTTAAAACTGCCAGATTCAGTCAGACGACGATGAATGTTTATAAATGTTCGTCTATCTGGGAGAGCGCGATTAGGATACCTTTCTTGATACAAACGCCGCGCCTCCACAGCATTACCATTAGCTAGACCATAAAGGAAATGCATTTGTGTCATTTCCAAATTAGAATAATTTACCATTTTTTTTAACTAGCAAAATGCACGTTTTAAGATCGAAGGAGAATAAATACAAACTGTCAAGAATGATAATTAACGTCAGTGTTATAATGTTTACAACAACAAAACAACAATCGCTGGCAACGAGCAAAGCTAACTTGATTTATTTCAATAATAATTTTTCAAGATGCAATTTGGGTACATAAGACATTTTTTTAATTAACGATTTCTCCCAAACGGTAAGTTTTACGGCAAAAATGAAAGATGGATTTTTGTTTATAATTGATTGATAATTATTATAAAACCATAATTTTTCCCAAGTCAATGGCGTAGTATTTTTTGTAAAATTGTTTTGAAAATTCGTCATAGCTACGCCACTGGTTGCAAAAAAATTAAATGAACATCTGAAAAGTGTGTTTTTATGCCATAATATCCTGTGCCAAAATTCAGTTCGATATCTCAAACCGTCTTTGAAAAATGTATTAAAAAGTGAAAATAAAATAAAACTTTAACACCCTGTATCTTAATAACTAAGCATTTTAGGGCCCCCGTTTATATAAACTTTTCGACTTAAAATCGATCCAGGAATGCCTCCTTCAAATTATGACATACCATTAAGTAACACCCTGTATATTTGAAATCAGAGAAAAAAGATCTTTCGTTGTAGCGCATAATATACATGGTTTTCATTTAAAAAAGTTGAAGTTGCCTATATTTTTCCATTTTTTATTGGGATATTTTTTTATTAATAATTTTAAAAGATAATATGGAAAAAATCCTACAATTTTTATATAAAACATTTTTTTCTGTCACGCCACGTAAATATAATCAAAGACTTTGTACATGGATATTAAAACAATATGTTTAACAATACAGATTTAAATTTATTTTAGACTTTTAAAACAAAATTTAACCACAAACGTTCACCTATTATGGAAAAGAAACTAATTGTAAGTGTAGTATAAAAGTTATTATTTATGTGATTTTAAAAGTTATCTTGTGTAACAATTGATAAATAAAACTAAAACCTAAAATTTACTTTGACTTATCATGCTATATTTAAAAATATGTGTTATTTGCATTTAATAATTCATTAATATTAAATTTTTATACAGTTTTTAATTTGCTTCCTATCTTGAAAGCGGTGACAGGTGTGTTACCGAATCATTGATAATATTTCATTTTTTAGCTTGCGTGCACAGTCTTGGGACCTTAATCTGGGAAAAATAGGCCCAATATTATCCTAAAAAAATAACTTTCAACGGGGTAACATAATGTTTAAATAGAAACAACATGTCTTTATCGGCTTATTTTCGCAGCTGCTTGGTCACTAAGTTCCCCATTACAGATTTATTGTAATATAAACTGTACAGGGTGTCCAATTTTCGTTGTCATTATGGGGTTTCTCCGTTGCTAGAGGAGATACAAGGTTACCGTTTACGCAAACCTGGGCTACTTTTTCGAGAAACAAAATATGCCAAAATCAGAATTTTCTTAGCCCTCTTTATTTTTAAGCTACAGGGTGAAATTGATAATTTACACTTTTAGAGAATACCTTATATCTCAGGTCCCTAATTACCTATCGAAAAGGTAAAAAAACACTCCCATAGAACTTTTTACGTATAAATTAGTGGCGGGCTTTTTTTCAGAGCTACTGTTTTTGAGATACGACCAAAAATTATGATTTTAAATGGGACACCCTGTATTTTATTATGTTATTAGATTGCCCTATTTTTTGCCATTATATTGATATATAATAATTGTCACTTTTTTTATCTTAAGGTGTAAAATACCTCACTATAACAAAATTTTCAAAAACATTTTATTTATTCTATTTTCATGGTGGATAAAAAAATATACTGAAAGCTAGATACTAAACTCAAATTAAATAAAATATTTCACATTTTTTTCTGAAAATTTGTAATATACGATAGTCTAATGCCAGTAAGCCATGGAAAAAAAATTAATTGTAATATTTACTGTTTTCCCACACCAAAGTGTGTAAATGCTGTGTGAGAGAAAATGGCAACCATTTCGAGTATATCTTTAAATTTTTTTTTGTTACGTTAAAATATCAAAATTGTTATGTTTGTTTGTTGTTTTTAATTAAAATCATCAAAATAGAACGTATAAAATATTTTTGGGAATTCTAATGTACAAATCACGGCCAACTAAAAAAATAGCACATCAAATTTTCCTATTTGTGAGGTTTTTAACATCTCAAGATAAAAAAGTGGCAATTATTATATATCATTATAATAGCAATAAATAGGGCAATTTAATGACATAATAAAATACAGGGTGTCCCGTTTTAAAAATCATAATTTCTAGTCGTATATCAAAAAGAGTAGCTCTGAAAGAAAAGTAGAGCCCGCCGCTGAACTATACGTAGAAACTTCTATATATAGTGTTTTTTACCTTTTCGATAGGTAATCAGGGAGCTGAGATACAAGGTATTCTCTAAAAGTGTAAATTTCAATTTTACCCTGTAGCTCAAAAACAAATATGGCTAGAAATATTCTGATTTTGGCATCTTTCGTTTCTCGAAAAAGTAGCCCAGGTTTACGTAAAGGGCAACCTTGTATCTCTACTAGCAATGGAGAAACCCCATAATGACAACGAAAACTGGTCACCCTGTACTTGTGAAAACCCTTTTAACAATACTTTACTCAATGGGAAACACAAAATCAAATTATTTATTTCTTCTTATCATTATCAAAAAATAAAATCGGTAGTGTGAACATCTTTAAAATCTAGGAGGTTAATCATTATTCTTCAAGCCCTGACTTGTATGTGATTTTATTTTGTTTTTTAACCGGCTTTAATTTTATACTAAATAAGTTAAATTAACCAGAAAAATAAGAATTTTACGTGAATAAATCCTGAAATAAAGATTAATTGGAAGTAAACAAAGAATTAAAGCAAAATTCATTATCTGGATTTATAGCCCGTTCCGAATTCACAGCTTTTTCTGAAATTAACCTCTATTTCCTATGTAATAATATTAAAGCATTTTTGCAATATGTAAACAAACGATAAAATCAAATGATATGTTAAAACAGAATATATACATTATCAATTATACAATCCAGTCTGGTATTATAACTGGAATAACCTGTAGTTAGTATGTAAAAAATTTTAAATAGCATAGAAAACAAGTTTTTTTTGCCTTTACTATATGATTATTTTTACAAAGGAGATTTTTGATCTAGGGACTGATAGAATTGTGTGCAAAGCAAGCAAACTTACATGTGTGACTTTGTGTGTTTCATATAATTATTTTAATATTTTACAGAAAAAAAATGAAACAGGAAATGGGTAAAACATAACAAATGTTTAGTCTACATTTGATTTATATTTCCTGCAATAAGTTTAATATTTTAATTTGGAAATCTATACTTGCCGCTCGCAGATTGAAATGGAAATACTAAATCTGATATTGTTGATTTTTTAATGGCATTGATACAAGTTCATCCTTTTTTTGTTCGTACTATTAATATATATTTTTTAATCAGATATAAACTATAAATTCATATACCAGGTGTTAACAGAAGTATTGCTATTTTGGCTTGGTCTAAGAGATATTAATTTAAAATTTAGGATGCATATATACCATACAAATAAGCCATTAACCAAAGAACCTAGACCTTAGTAAGTACAAAGGACCTACTAAGATTAAGATGCTGTGGTATTATCACCATCTGGAACTTATAGATTTAGAACCCTAAGTGGACTCAAATCAATAATTTTAAATACTAAATATTTTTATAGTAAGTCACATAAAGCTTAAAATTTCCTTTTAACCATATATCACAAGATGCATTTTGCAAATGTCGGCATTTGAAGTATTTTTGCTAATCTAATTATAGCGGCAATTTTTTGCGTTAATTAATATACTTAATAATTAATAACACCAGTTAGTAATTAATTTAATTTCCTGGTTTAAAAAAAAAATTAAAAAAGTGAAAAAATATCGGGCATTTTGCTTTTATTTACAATGCCACTTTTTGACCTAAATGCTGTCAGATATTTTAAATAAAAAGTGGTACCTATAAAACATAGACAACAAATTGTGTATTTTACCTGCAAAAAGCCCAACATAGGGTTTTTTTCGTTTTCGAAAAAAAAACATAATATCTTTTATGGAGACGAAGAAAATATGTATGCAATACTTTTTTAAAAAATATAATTAATTAAAAAATATAAGAAAATATAATTCTAAATTTAGCGAAAAGCAAGCAGGCTTAACATAATCTCTTGTGGCTTTGAGAGCTTCGGTATAATTATTTTCGAAATCCACAGAAAAGTTGAGGCAGTGGATAGTCGGAACTTTATAAATTTTCAGTTCTATTTAAACTATATTTTGTCTGAAAAGTTTATATTTTATATAATTAAAAACCATGCTTGTAATTTAAAACCAAATTTAATAAGTTTTTTATTCTGAACTGTTATTAGATTTTATATATTACAGCTTAAACTACTAATGCATACATTAAATATATTTGCAGAAGAAATAGAAAACATCTTTTACCCACCTTATACAAATTACAGACCTCGACTGGCCACTATTTCGAATATTTGCTGCCGCGGCTTTTCCATACATTTACAAAATTCAAATTTACGAATTTCCAAAACAGATTATGTTCTGCCGGTGTGCTTTTCGCATATTAGTTATACTCACAAGCACACACTGCTTAAATAAACTCCTGGTACAGAAGAAATTTAAACTGTTTTTGTTTACAATTTACTAATGCAGCATTTTGGCACTAGTTACCCACTCTAATATGAAATTATACCTTTGTTGCTTTTGAAAATACGTTATGCAACCTGAAAAAATTCTTTTGTCCCCTGCGACATTCGCAATTAAAAATAAAATTAACAAAGTTAAGAGATATTTACTGCAGCCTAATGGTGGACTTTTTTATAAAAATATGATGTCCCAGTTAGTTTTTTAAATACTGGTACGTAAAAAGTCTACTTATTCTGATTCCTTTTTTATTACCTTGACTAAATAATACTTTTATTGCTACTTGTAAATATGAAATTTAACAAAATGTTTTTAAACATGCCTTATTTTAATATCAAAAAATTGGTTCTTAAATATTTATTAAAAACTGCAATTTAATCTAAAACACTGTGCCTTTTAAAGGCTTAATAGATATTAATTCATGCGCTAAAAATTACCCAATGATTTTTATTTTTTATTGATTACAAACTACAATAAACTTACACATGTAATTTACACAGCAAATCTCCCATAAATTGGCTAGTTAAGTTTAAAAGTGGCAGAGTCAACAAAATAATTGAAATAAGGTCAATTAAAATTTATGCTCCAATAATATCAAAATTCTGAAATTATGCATGAGGCTTGTAGAACTATAAGAATACAAAAGCTCTTACTTTTATTAAAACCGCTTGACAAAAATATACCAGTCAAGAATCAACACAATTGTTTTCGCGATATGGATATTTGCCAACGTTGCGTTGGTTTGACACTGGCTCTCATTATACAACTTTTTCAGTAGGCCGAATCGTAGTATCGTTTAAAGGGCGATACTCCAATGATTTCAAATAAAGTCTTTGCAAAGTAGAATAACGGCTGTTTTAACGATACAAAATTTAAACTATAGGGTATTCTTAAATAAAAAACTGTTCACTTGTTTACATAACAACAGGTCGACTCCCATCATTCAAAAAAATTTTTTATGTAAATAAAGAAAAAAAACCGGACTTCTTTACTTATTTTTTTTTATCTTTGGACAGTCCACAAAGGCTAAGGCCTAAGTACTAACGTACCGTGGGTGTCTTAAGTGTGGTAAGAGGGAGTTTGTTCACACGGGACTTAAATATTTGGAGACTGGGAGGAGTAGGAAAAACTTCTGCGGGTAGCAGGTTCCATAGTTTGGACACTCTAGGAATAAAGAAACGAAGAAAGCGGAAAGTTCGAGGCCTCTCTAGTTGAACTGAAATGGAATGCATAAAAGTCGCACTACGTGTTGCTTTGTTGGGAGCTGATACAGGAGGAATTATATTGGCCAACTCCTCTAAGCAGAAGCCGTAAAAATACCTATAGAAGAGCGACAGATTCCCCACAGCTCGACGGTGGGCAAGAGGAGAAAGCCTCTCGCGACAGCGAACTGGACTGTGTTTTGAACTCATTAAACTGAACAACATTTTTGGCGCCCCAATCCAAAATAAGTTTGAGGTCTTGTGAGAGAGACATCTGCATTGACCTACGCTTGGTTTTCAAGTCAGGCTTATTGACTGGCTTGATAAATTAAAGGTTAGAGTGGAGGGTACTATTGTCAGCAAGACTATGATTGGGATTAATTGTGGAAAAAAGAAGGTCGTTAATGTGTAGAAGAAACAGAATGGGTGCCAGTACTGAGCCCTGGGGCACCCCAACATTAATTTAGTAGAATCTGGAAGAATGACCATCTACAATAACTGAAATACGTCGATTAGAAAGGAAACTGGAAAGCCAAGAGCAAAGTTTAGGTGGAAGACCGTAAGAAGGAAATTTGTTAAGAAGCCCACCATGCCAGACCCGATCGAAAGCTTTGCATATGTCAAGAGCAAGGATTTGGGATTCACCAAAAAATTCAAGGGACTTGTTTCAGTGGTGTGAGACAACGAAAGAAGATCAGCTGTGGATCTTCTGTGACGGAATCCATATTGTCTGTTATGTAAGATCTTGTATTTCTCCAGATACTTCAAGATTTGGGAATTAATTATTTTTTCATTATTTTACAAACAACAGAAAGAAGAGATATTATAGGTCTATAGTTAGAAGGAAGAGTCTTGCATCCTTTCTTGGGGATAGGTTGCACACGTGCAACTTTCCAGCTCTAAAACAAAAGCTTTAAAACAATAGGAATAATTTATTTTAACCATGACAAAAAAAATGTGTGTATACATATATAGGTAGTTTAGCTTTTTAAATACTAAATTCGTAGACTTTTTTTGCACAGTGAATTCAGCCATAAAAATACTTTTCTAAAAACTACTAAATTAAAATCATGCCTCTTGGATTTTTACTATAACAATGGTAAATGATTTTCTTTTTTGTCTTACAAAATGGTCAAGGACATATTTGTTTCTAAAACAAAACATTTTATCTTTTTTCAACAATGTTTTAACAAGGGGTTTTCGCAAAATCTAAATAGAAAATAAATATTTTAAATAATTTTTCAGGATCGAACTAGGCCATACACTTTTTTATTCTTCTTTTATTATCAACTTCGAAATTTTAATAGGTATCTAGTACTCTAGAATAACGATTGAAGCTATATATATTCCGTTAAATACAATTTTTACAAAAACGGTAGTGTATGGCGAATTAGGGAAAATGAGTCTGTTCAAGACTAGCAAAAGTCGGGACGTCCCGTCCTGCGAACTCAAAAACAGAGAAAACGTACAAAACGCAAAAATCGTTTCTTTATTCACTTACCGGGAGCTGTTAGTTTGCACTGAATTAAAGGATCATGTTCTAGCTAATCCGGACTTTATAGAACTGGGGATGGAATTTTGGTATATGAATATGACCCTGAGAGGAAAATATAGATGTAAACGAGTGATACTCCTTGTCCTTAGTAAGTTAAGTGCTGACAAGACACCATTCCGACACCTATCCCGACGTTAAAAAGGCCACGAAGCAGCAGCTAAAAGCCCTTCCAAAAGAAGCCTAACTCAACTTTGTGATAACTATTATTTTGTTTGAAATAAAATTAGTTACCGTATTTTTTTATTATACCTGGTACCTAAAACTATTCGACGACATTTTGCTAATTTCACAAATTTAATATGACATAAAACCTAATGTATTTTTAGAATTATATGCATTTGTGCCGCAAAGGTCAAGGTACAATTTGTCTCCAAACTGTCTGCGGCAGCAAAATATTTTGCTGACATTTCAGATTTATTAAGTCTGCATTGCAAAACTAGTGTTATTTAATTTTTCTTAGTGGGTGGCACTTCTTAACCGTGACATTTTTTTACATAAAAGTACGAATGCACAAAAATCTAAAGAAAGGAATTCTTTTGATAATAATTAAAAAAATCATCTTTTTTATACGCAAAAAGCTGAAAGTTTAGCTAGGATAAACGGAAAAATTATCCCTAATTAAGGACGGCCGACCTTTAGCAAATCACAACGCTTGTTTTCATTCTTTCTTCATCTTCCCTTTTACGTGATTTTTTGGGTGTTAAAAGGGAACAGAATATATATTAATATAATACATTGGTTCACAAAAGGTATTTATTCTGGCGAATCGTGTAAATTATAGGCAAACTTTAACCCTTTTTAGGAGATTAAAGTTAAACAAACATTGATCGAAAAACGGTCTAGATTGTGACAAAGTATGTAAATCATAGGCGTATGTTAACATTTAGTTAACAAGTCAGTTTCAAAAACATAATTGTATTTAAAGAACGTAAGGATCAAATTTGGTACAAATATTGGTAGTTTGTGGAAAAATTGTAAGTGTCATGGGCGTACGCTAGAATTTTTTTTAAAAAGTCATAATAAAATAATAGGAATACCTAGAAAAATATAGTGTCGTAGTTAATTCAATTAGGAAAAGTCTTGCAGTTCAGAAAACGAAGCTGAAAAAAGTGCAAAACGTCGCCATTTTTTTAAAATGCATAGATTTGCTTGAAAATTTGGGATTTAGCTTAACTTGCCTTTCTCTTTAAAATCTCCATTATGCCAATAGGCGGTCTTTACTTTTTAGGGGTAAAAGCTACTCTTTACTGCTAAGACCTATAAAACTATACATTAAAGCTTAAGTTGAGTAAAATTTGAGTTAAATAAGTTGAAAAAGTAGTATTTTTTTTCTTTATAATATTATTTGAAATATTTCAGCCCTTAAAAACTAATTCCCATTAGGATTTTAAAAAAATATATTTACCCTAAAAAATTAATATGTTATTACAGTGTTTTGCATAAAAATTTGGGATTAGGCTTAACTTACCCTCCTCTTCAAAATCTTCATTATGCTGAAAGTTGCTTTTTATTTTTTAGGTGTAAAACTTCCCCTTTTTGCAAATACCTTTAAAACTTTCATAATAAAGCTTAAGTCACATGAAATTAGAATCATATAAATTAAAAAATAAGTATTTAAATTTTATAAATTAAAAAATAAGTATTTAAATTTTTAAAACATTATTTATTGTATTTCAACCCTTGAAAATTATTATTATGATTTAATAAAAAAAATTGTTTATCCTAAAAAAATTAACGTATTGTCACAGAGTTGTAATTAAAAAATGTGACTGCTTAGAAGTATTACTAATTTACTTTTGTATTTTTTTAACCTCAAAAATCCACCCCTTACAATATTACAATGCAAAAAATAGTACAAAACCGCGGATTTTTGAAAAAATGCATCGAATCGCTTTTAGCATGCTTCAAAAAATTGTTTTTTTAAGCATAACTCCTTCAGTTTTTGTGATAAAAAGTTCTTTAAAAGAGCATTTTGTTGTTTTTTTTAAAGAGCTATGAGGTACTATATATTTAAAACCCTTACTTTTTTTAAGGGGTAAGTTTCAAGGACTGAAACAAGCTAGTGTTCGTCTATACACACGCGTTTTAAACGTTTATATCTCACTTAATTTTCGTCATACAGTAAATTAAAAAAAAGCAAAATATAAAGTTAAAAAGCTACAATTTGATACCCTAGTAATTTTTACGTACCTCCCTTTGTTTTCAAGTTATTTTCAAAAAAAGTATTTTTTTTATTAAAACCCTAAAATTTGGTTTTTAATTGCAGCTCCATTTTTTTTTCAATACTAAGCAATTTAAACCTGTTAAAATTTAAGAATGTATTTATGATACATAGATAAAGAAAACTGTATAAGGGCTACGAATCATTTTAATTAGGGTGGTAATTAGGGGGTTGTTTTCGAAGATTTTTGCACTTAAAAATTTTTTGTCTAACCTTGTTTTAATCATAACTCACTCAACTTTTATGATACATATCTATAACTATAAAAAAATAAAAGAAAGGCCTTTGCAAATGCTTTAAAAAAGTTAAAATTAGTTTTCCTTGGTAATTACGTAGATTTAGCGTT
Organism: Listronotus oregonensis; assembly: GCA_019359885.1. NCBI lineage: Eukaryota > Metazoa > Arthropoda > Insecta > Coleoptera > Curculionidae > Listronotus > Listronotus oregonensis. Next base: position 97,699 of record JAHBCN010001161.1, read on the forward strand.
TTAGGCCTTTGAATTTTGTGTTTCATGAATAACAGTTAAATTTAAACAAACCACAACTTGTTTTGTATTGGTTTCACAGCAATTACCAAAAAACCATTTTATTCGTTTATTTAAAATCTACAATTTTGTTATTAACAGTTTTTGATAAAATGCATACTTATCGAGTTATTTGCAAAAAAACCTATTAAAATTGTTGATTTTATCGACGAAAAACTCCGACTTTCGATCGCGAATAACGCGAAAAGTATGAATTTTACAAAAAGAATTCATGGAATATTTTTTGCTTAGAAATTATTTTTCTATCGATTCCTGTAGTCAAAATATATAAAAAAATTTCACCCCCGAGATGGTTTGGCAATCACCCCCAAGGTAAAGGCGCTCTTCGGCATGATATAGATTTTGATCCTTGACTTTAATGTCACGTGGTCTCGGAGCATGCGGAATTAATCCGGAATATTGAAACATTGTTGATATTCGTCTCAGCCGATAAGTGTCCTTTTCATTTGGTTATTTAAAAAATAAAATATCGGCGCTTTAAGATGTTTATAACGCTTAAAATATATATTTTTTTTAATTTAAAGCCTTTGGCGCTAATTATTATCGGATTCAATGCCTTTTGGTGAACATTTTTAAAACCCAAAAATGGCATTGCAAATTTTACAGGTTTTTTTCATTACATGCCAGTAAAAATTAAGTGTAGTGGTTACCCGTTATGCTGTCATGGTTTATAATTACTTAAATGCTGGTATATGGTACCTATTTTATATAAAATATGTAACTAAAACAGACAAAAATTATAAAGATACAGCAATTTCGATGCGCCTTTTTTTTATTTTTTTTATTTACAGGTAAATAGCCTTTAACAGTTTTTATGTGAAAATGTTTCGCAAATGTTAAGTGGTTAGTTCTTACCCTTGTAATATTTAATAAAGCCGGAAGAACCTTGAAATGTACAACCTCTTTATATAGAAGTAAGTATTACACATTAATTATTTTAACTAAAAGGGTTAGTATGTATTAGCTAAAGCGTTAAACTCGAGTATACCCCAAAACCACCTTTTATATTTAGTGAGGTACATGAAATATGTTTTAGTAAAAAGGAGTTTCTCGCTTTGGACATAGATTTAAAATAAACTCTGGTTGTAATTGTATGTTTCAGTAAGATCAACGATATTTTTAAATGGGATTTAGGAAGGTACAATTAAACCTATCAGGAGAAAAAAGATATTAAAACCGTCAGTATGGCATATGGGTGCCACTTAGTTTTAGTATGATGCTCACGATTTAAAGGAGCGATAGTGGTGCTCAAAACAAGTTGTAATGGATTCATGACAAAAGGCTAAGGATATAATTTTGAAAGGTTAGTCCCTAGTACTTGTTAGGTCATCAGTCTATTGCACGTATCAAAGCCATTGACCGTGAAGGCTAACAGGTATTTTATGTTATGTTATTATTTAAATATTAGTTTATATAACAATACTGATATATTATTGTAAACTGTGTATATTAAATGATGTTTGTTTAATGTTTAAATATATATATAATAACTTGATTTATACACATTAAGATTAGATAAGATTAGATACGATTAGATATAATTAGATATATTTAAATGCATTTCGATGCAGTAAGATAAGTTTATACTATTTTTCTATTTTTATATTAAAGTATGTTTTATACAAAGTCTCTTGTTTGACTTCTTGACGTGTACCAGATACTACGAACCAAGTACAAAGCAGAAGTACACCACATGGCGACCCTACCAGTTACATGTTGAGAAGTCAGAAAAAGTGCATACCGTCCAGTGATATGGTAAATAGACGCTAATATGGGCAAATCATCTTCCAAACATGCGGAAATTACTGACTCTGGAGTAGTCAATTCAAATTTCAAGTGCCTACCGATGTAAGAGTTCTACTATATATATTGACAGTTGTTGTTGTATTGTTGTTTCTACTAAAAATAAAGCAGACCTATCGAAAGCAACTTAAGAAGAATCTCTCCAGAAGTATGTACTTCAAAACTCCAGCAGCAGAACCCAGCGTAGTTTGAGAAGTCCCAGAACCAGAACACTGAACAGCGTTGGACATAACCCCACAGCAAGGATCAACCCTCGACCCAGAACACGGACAGCAGTATAGTATGTAAGTTTATTAGGAAAAAATTTTATTATTATTATTAATTGTATATTTTTTATTATGAACATTGTGTTAAAGTCTGCTCGACGTTCAAGTGCTCTCAGAGAACATTTTATTAGTCTGAAAATTATTATTTTTTTAATTTTATTACGATATTATGGTATTTAATTCGCTAAAAAGCATATACGAAAACTCACATAAACATTTGGGTGCGTATTTGCGTATGCAATTGTCAAAATATAAAGAAAGTAATTGGAGCGATTGGGTATCGTATTGGTGTTTTTCATATAACAACACGGTAAACACCTCAACACGCTATACACCATACGAGCTTGTATTTGGTAAAATAAGCAAAATCCCGTCAAACCTTACTAATCAAATCGATCCTATTTATAATTTTGAGGATTACCCATTTGAGTTGAAATTTAGATTGCAGACTGCGTGGAACGATGCAAGAAATAACTTAATTGTCTCAAAAACTAAGCGTATAAACTCCAATAAAAGATGCAATAGCTATAATTATAAAATCGGAGACATGGTCCTAATAGAAAACAAAAATGTAGAAAATAAATTAGCACCTTTGTTTAAAGGTCCATTTAAAATTTTAGATATTAAGAATACCAATGTAGTTTTAAATGTAAATAATAAGCCTAAGGAGGTACATAAAAATATTATTAAACCTTATTTTTAAGTCTTAAATTGTACATAGTATATAAGATAGCAGAATGGAAAAAAAAGTTCAGAAAACATTTTTTTTTCAACTTTTGCGGGGAAGGTGTAATGGATTCATGACAAAAGGCTAAGGATATAATTTTGAAAGGTTAGTCCCTAGTACTTGTTAGGTCATCAGTCTATTGCACGTATCAAAGCCATTGACCGTGAAGGCTAACAGGTATTTTATGTTATGTTATTATTTAAATATTAGTTTATATAACAATACTGATATATTATTGTAAACTGTGTATATTAAATGATGTTTATTTAATGTTTAAATATATATATAATAACTTGATTTATACACATTAAGATTAGATACGATTAGATATAATTAGATATATTTAGATGCATTTCGATGCAGTAAGATAAGTTTATACTATTTTTCTATTTTTATATTAAAGTATGTTTTATACAAAGTCTCTTGTTTGACTTCTTGACGTGTACCAGATACTACGAACCAAGTACAAAGCAGAAGTACACCACAAAGTAAAAAAGTTAATATGACTTATGTGTCTAAACTTGACAGATTTTTGTCCAAACGACGTCAAAGTTAGAACTTCAGAAGAAATTTTTTATAAAAATTTTAACAATTTGGATCTTCCTTCTTAATCGCTTATTAGTAGATTCATTTGGTAATAAAATAAACTAACTTTTAAATGTTTTAATCTACAAATTAAAAAAAAAAAATTCCTTAGTCAAAAAATTTAAAAACAATTGGCGACAGAGCTACCTAGAAGCCTTGTGCGTGAAGTAAAGTCAGTTGTACATTTTGCTCACCGGCCCGGTCGCGATATTTTTGTTTGTTTTAAAATCGGGAAAATATGCCGATATGTTTTAAATTTATAACAACCGTAGTGCAAAATGTACCAAAATGTTTGAAAGCGGAATGTCTGCGACCAAAGGCAATTATAGTTTCTCTATAGACGCACGAAGCAATGCTAAATTTTTGGTAATAGGTTTGGACGCTCGCTTACTGGAGCGAGCTTCCATCAGGAAAAAATACGTTCATACGCTTCTATATAAACGAACACTGTTGCCAAAGCTATAATAATGGTAACAGTAATTAATTATTTTTGCGAAAAATAGGCTAAACTCCTTATAATAATAATTTCATTTTTTTTTGCTGTTTAACAATACAATTTTAATAATGTTAAAAGTTTAAAATTAAACATGAGGTCTCCGAATTTGACATAAAAATTTTATGAAAAAAATGAGCACTTTATTAAAGGCCAGTTTAGTGGATGAACGTAAAAATAAATTATATTATTGACAAATATTTTGAGACACTTTATAAACGCACCTGAAAAACGTTAGTAAGAATACACATTTTAATGTCTTACTATTACCACTACAGAAAAAAACACAGCGCAGAAACAGCACCACCATATGCAAGACATTAAATAAAACTTAAAGGTATTTAACTTTGAACAATAAGTCAGTAATATATTGTTAAATTATAGAAAAGATCAATCGGATTGTTCGATTCCTTAATAATAAAAAAATATAAATTACTGTTGTATAATTCTAGTATTTTTTGTGGAGTGTGAATGTCCTAAAATAAAAAATATAATTTAAAAAATTTAAATTAGATTTAACATCGGGGTTTTATCAACTACAAATATTTTTTTAATTAAATTTTAATTTTTAAAAGAAAAAATTTACATATTTAAAATTTTAGTATAATTCAGCAAAAAAAAAATATCTTTATTACAACGAATTTGGCCCATTTTAAACAGAAATAATTCCTAATCACTATTATTACTGTTATAGTTTGGCAACAGTGTTCATTTATATAACAGCATGTAAACGTATTTCCTTCCGATAGACGCTCGCTCGAATAAGCGAGCGTTCAAACCTATTACCAAAATGTTAGCATTGTTTTGTGGGTCTATAGTAAAACTACAATTGTCTTTGCTGCGACAGAAAAATATTATTCTTTAACCAAATAAAAAAGTGCTGTTTTAAACATAATAATATTATTATATATTTTTAAAACGGATATTTAGCCTATTCTTTTGGTAAGTACAACTATTTTTTAATTACAAATAAAAACCAATCAATAATTATTTATTGTTTTTTACTTGAATTTAATTTCAAACTAAATATTAAAATAAATTGTAAAAGGTAATTTTTATTATTTGTATTCTCCTTAAAAAAAAGTGTAAATATGCAAAACCCCACAAAAAAACGTTCGACCTTCCAACTCGCTGCGATGAAAGGGGCGCGGTGTTGCCAACTTTTTTAAACTTTGAAAGGCCATATTTCGAAAACAATTAATTTTTGCAAATCTACGTCCGTGATAAAAACTTTAGATTTTTCTGTTACACTGTTTGCAAGTTAGAGGCTAATATATTTTAAAAAATTGTTTATTTATTATCGACTGATTAAGAACAACAATAAAAATATCAGTTAGTTGTGAATTAACGTTTTCATTTTGAAATATATGCTCTATCATTATTAAAAAATCGTACAGCGAAAAGATTAACTATAAGTTACACTACTGAAGAAAAAATATTAATGGTTAAATGGTACTATCAAGGAAATAGTTACCAAAAGGTATCAGACATGTTCGCTGTTCAGTATCCGAATAGACCGACACCCGGGAAATCAACAGTTGATAGGACTATTAAAAAATTTGGAACCAAAGGCACAGTAATAAATAACTGCAGATGTGAAGCAAGGGAATATCAAAAAAAAGAAAATGAAGAGATGATAGAGACTTGGAATGTTATTGCACGTGAAAGAAAATAAAGGGAAGGAGAGCACAAGGAAACTTCAGAATATCCTAGAAAAAGATCACTCATCAGCGCTCCGGATTTAAAAACGACATAAATACTTTTCATAAAAATATGACATCAAGAGCTACGAGATGGGGATGGAATAAGACGAAAAGATTTTTTTTTAATATTTGTTTTACTGACGAATGTACATTTAGGTTAAACAATGAACCCTATCATCAAAATTACCGATACTAAAGCAAAGAAAACCAACACCGATTTGTCGAAACAAGGATGCAATATCCGCAGAAAGTAAACTTTACAATCGGGCTAAATAAACAGTTTCTAATAATTATAAATCATTTAAACTTGGTAAAAAGGACACATAAAAAAGAAAAGGAGTGAACTAGACCCAAAACTGGAAGGATATGTTGGCCTATGAAACTAAATGTGAAACCAATGGTGTACAAGCTACCTTCCTCCCTATCCCAGCCAGAGTATGTGTTGTCTTCTATTGTTAGTTGCTATCTTGCTGATCCTCCTAACCATGTGTATGCATTATTTAATAAATTACTGCAGTCTTGTAGTTTACTGAGCTCCAATATCTAAGGCTCTGGACTTTTGTAAGAAATCATAAAAATAAAACTAAACTAAATTGTGCCTTCCATAAAAATGTTAGCGTTCCCACGCTGAAAAACTTACTACCACACCACTGTTTCATGTATAAACTAGGCTTAGTTATTAAAAAACAAACTAGTTATTTTGATAGGTTAAAATGGCAGAACTATATTCATATTACTTTTAAATTTAAACAGATTTATTTAAAACCAAACAGAGTTTAATTACAACTAGCATAAGCTCACAAATTTATATTTAATAAAAATGCTCTATTTATTTTAAGTAAAATGCAAATTAAAAGCTGCGTAAAAATGGTAAAATATGTACCTTTAACTTTTTATACCATAGGTTTAAAATACTAAGCTTAGATTAGAAATATTAATAAATAAGTTTAAGAGCATTCATCATCAGCTGATCAAGTTCAAATCGTGCTTCGACGGTAATAAACGAACAACAGACCGTGTTGTGACCACTGGCAACAATGTACGGTCGCTATGCCAACCGCAACAGACGATTATTTCTGACCAGGGTCGGCTTTAGGTATTTTTTACATAAAGGTTTTTATAAATAATAAACAATAACAAGCATGTGTAACAAAAAGCTTTTTTTAATTGATTTTTGTTATTTTTATTACAGTTATACAGCGTAAGGTACGAATTTCCATTATTATTTACGTTAGCTCTTATTTTTATGGGAAACACTCAAAGGTCAATTTAATTATTTATTATTACTTTAGAACTTAATTAAATATCTATTTTTTTACTGACAGTTGAAAAAAATGTGACGCCATCGACATTTTTTTTAAAGGTACATACGGCTTACGATACATCATTTAAAAGCTCATATTTCACACAGTATGCTCCTATATTTTGGCACGATTCTGTCAAGCTATTTGAAAATGTGACCAACCATATTTTGCAATTCAATAAGGTCTTTTTCACGACTTTTTTAGTTTATTAAGAAAACTTACCTAGTTTAACGTAAGCTCTATTTTCATATTTGACATTGACATTTTATGTTTGTGTAATTTGTTTCCTTTCCGTCAGGTATTTAAAAAAGTGCAATTATAGAAAATTTAAAACAAATTATAATGTATTAATATAACAGCAAACTTTAAAAAAGTTTAATTATAAAAAGACAAAACAAATTATAAAATAATACCACGTAATAAAATAACAGAAATTTTTATAAACTTTAAAAAAGTACATTTATAAAAAGATTAAAATTAATTATTATAAATTAATATCACGTAATAATATAAATAACAGCAAATAAACTTCAAGAAAAGTGCAATTATAAAAAAATAAGACAAATTATAAAATAATACCACGTAATAATTTAACAAAAAATAGACTTATATAATAATACCAGCTGCAAAACCCGGCGTTGCCCGGCTCGAAATACATCGCACGCTTAATGATTGTACAATCAATGTATCACCAAAGTAGTATTTCGCACCCTAGATACAAAAATAACCAGTTTACCTGTTCGTATGCATAGCACTGCTAAAACTATGGTTAGACTTTGTTGATCCTATATTTTGTTTCCTGAAAATTAATTTTTGTATTTTACTTATAGTATTAATAGTAGTCGAAAAATCATATTATAAATGGGCTTGCCATACGTCCGGATTTATTAACCATGTCCGGACTTTTGTCAGGACTCGTAAATGCGTCCGGATTTTGAATATTTGCGAGCACTGCAGCGCAGCCAGTCGCAGCTCGTTGCCTGTATTTTGTTTAGTAAGTAGTTTTACTTATAGTTTGTCTAATTTCTACAACCATTTCAGGTAGGTAGTAGGTAAAATAGCAGAAAAAATTTCGTGCACGCGTTTCACAATCGCTGCTATTTATCCTAGGATCTGATGGACCGTCCGGACATTACTCTAATAAATTATGGCAACCCTAATTATAAACCTTTCATAACAATAATATACCACTTACCGTTTTTTCATAGCAAGTCGTCTATTTTTCCGACTTGTTGACAGACATAATCGTTTTCTACCACATTCATTTTCTTTATTTTTAGTCCGTCCCATCTTCAAAAGGCAAATCAAATTAACAGGCACGCTAATAATAACAAATATTATTTTAATGTGCTAAAAATAGACATGAAAATCACTTCCCATGCCACCTGCCACCACGTCGACATCCTATGAGGGTTGCTACGTTGCCAAGATGTTTTAAAAATCTAAAGGTTTCGTTTTTTTTTCAAAAATTTATTAATTACGAAATTTAAAAGTTTGACAAAAAACTAGGGGTTTATTTAAAATTTTGGTCTCTTCATAAATTATGGGGAAAATGGTAAACAATGAGGGAAAGTATTTAAAAAAAATAAATATTACACAATAACAAAACCAAAAGTTTTTTTTTAAAAATTGGTACTTCTCAATACCTTTCCCTCATTTGTCGATATAATTAGAATATATTTCCAAAATTTTGTTTAATTTCGTTCGTTAGTTTTGGTGCCATTCTTTAAAACAAAATAGCTTGTAAACAGCAGGTATGAATCCTCTTAATTCTTTAGACTAAGTTTAGAATCTAGTATTTTTCAATAACGTATCCATCCGATGTGTAGAAATTTAATCGGAAGTTTATTTAAAACGTTTAACAGATTGTCTGGAAAAGTAATTACTGTTTGAGTTAACACGAAAGCAAAAGAAAAATAAGAGTTTTAAAATGTCAAGGTTCATAGTTTTATTGATTGTAGGTAAAAGGTTTTAAAATGTCACATTTTGGGCCACTAAATTTCGGAAATATCTGAATAAAGGCATTTTATTTTGTTTAAAAGTTGTTACTATGTTATATTATATTATATTATTGTCAACGTTTTGTATTTTTTAGGTTTAAAGCTTGTATTTTGCTTGATAAAGGCAATTACCTAATAAAATTTGCTGATGTCCACATTTCGCTTCAGTTTTATCATCGTTTTCAGCATGGAATATCTGGCCCATATTTTAGACGGCTTTAACTTTTTAGAAAGTTCAGCAAAATATGCTAGATAAACCTTCTCTTTGTCCAATGTATTAACGTTTTTTTGGAACACCAATCGTTGAAAAACGAATATTCTTGTTCATATCTAGAAACAGATTTCTTCGGTATAATTTCTAAAGTAGCTACATTAGCAAAATGCAAAACATCTTGTGGAATTTAGTGTTCCATATTTTATAGATTATACTTGACACTTCGAAATTATTTTGAAAGTCAACAAAAACTCATCATCATAAAAACTGAAGGTAACTTGGTGAATTAACAATACAATTATTCAACGTCGCACTCATTATTTTGGGTGTTGGGGAGCGTTCAAGTATTACGTAACGTATTTGGGGAGAGGGGGGTCTTGTAAAACATTACGATGCGTTACAGGAGCAGTAGAGGGTTTGAACCACGCCTTACGAACATTGTTTTTACGACTTCTAGGTAAAAATGGTCACTTGGTGGTTAGGTAATGTTATAATAGGGGTAGGGAGGGGTACAGAAAAACGTTACGTCGCGTTACATGGGGGGAATGGAGGGTCAACAATCTCCAAAAATTGCGTTACTTAAATGCTCCCTTGAGAGCCAAAACGAACACACACAAAATCGTAAATAGTGCATTAATATGCATGTTCAATTTCAGAAAACCTTTACCTAAAAACCACACATTTTTTTAAACCCAATTTTTTCCATTTAAATTATTAATTGGATGTCCGATCTGGTTCTTAACGCCTCATTTAACGTTTGCAAACTCTTTCCGCATTAGTGTGGAATAATATACCTTCTCGCACTAGTGCGGAAATAATGTCATTCCACAGAGAAAATGATGTGGGAAGAACCATTTCCCGCACTCTCGTAGAAAAAGTAATAAAATTCTAAAATTTAATAAACTAAAAAACATCAAATGGAAAGTAATGACGTCAAACAAATCTTCTATTTTAATAACCAATTTTATTAAATTTAGATATGAAGGTGAGCTTAGTACTTGAAATAATCACGAAACTGGTGAACCACACTGCTACAACATGGCGCAAATTCGGTTTTAAAATTCCACGGATTTATACATTTATCAGTCACTTAACGGCAATAACTCTAAAAGCTCCCAGTCAGTCATAAATGTAAAGCGCGTGCTATCTCGCCGATAGACACATATATACAAATTACAGAACACACGATATCATGAGCGGTCGTAAAATCTACCTTCGTTTGTATAATTTTAACACGTGTTTGGATTTGCACGATTATTATTTATTTATAAAAGCGCAACACAAGCATCATTGCCGTGTATGTTAGATATAAGCCTGTATAATATTTAATGACTCTAAAGTGCTGTGTCAGTAAAAACAAAAATTAACATTTGTTTGAATAGATAGCTGTATGAAACAGATCTTTTATTATATTTTGATAACTGCAGTAAAATTATTATTACTTTAAGATATGCAAAAAGTGATACCTTACAGCACCCAAAAGCAGTCGAACGAACAACGCGCAGCACATACTTAAAATAATACTTAACTTTATTCTAGCGGGCAACAGAAAGCCTGAAAATGGGGCAACTTTTAATAAAAGGTAGATATCATTCGGTAAAATACTGATAATTTATAGACGGCAAAGAAAAACTATGACGGTCCAGATTTTCTTATATGAACCTAGCTACTTTTTTATTTGATCAAACAACGATGTTACAATACCGATAATTCGCCAGCGATCTTTTGGATATTTTTTAAGCAAAAATATAATTTTATTAGCACTGTGGATACCCAATCTTAAATCCTGGTTCGCTGGTTTCATAAAAAGTTTAAGTAAACTATCCTTATAAACATAAAATTTAGAATAATTTAAAAAAAAAACAACAATATTTTTAATTGTATAAGCTTTTGCTTGGAACATTAGGCTTTTTTAATAATATTTGAATTGGCAACATAGCAAACAATTCGTGAACCTAATATTTAGTCATAGTAGGAGAGCCCAAGCGGGGATGTAAAAAAAAACTTCATCTCGACATTCTCGAGCGTGGCTCATTTTTTTTTTTTTATTTTGAAGGAAATAATTTAAGAATAGCGAAAAATATATAATCTGACGCTTTCCACAAGTCGAAGTAACAAAAATTCTTCAATAAAGTTTAGTGCGTGGATCTGCGTGATGCCTATATTCCCCACTTCGCGTTTCTATTTCCCTCTAAGTCTTTTTCTATCGTTACCAACAGACTATGGATGGAAAGTTGTCGACGAAAAATTAAAAGTGATCTGGTTTGAAGGTGATCAATTGCCGAAAGCGTATGAAGATCTAGTCATAACACCTGATGTTCTTGAGGATACTCCAAAATCAGGTATATCTTTTCTCCAATAAGTAAAAAACACTTTATTCATTTAAAAAATACTGTTACTATTTTAATGATTTCTTGTTACAGATACGCCATCCGAAGATGACATCGAGCCAGAAGAGGAAGATGATAATAAAGAAAAAAATGCTAAAAAAAATATTTTAATTACTTTATTACAAATATATTTGTTCTACTTAAAACATATACACTTTTTTATTGGCATGCTATTTTCTAAGCTTTTCAATTAATTATGTTCAATGGTTTAAAAAAATCCAAAAATTTTTGTTTTAATTTGTCAGATTGGGCGAATCCCCACGAATTGTTTGCTATTGCTGTAACATCGTTGTTTGATCAAATAAAAAAGTAGCTAGGTTCATATAAGAAAATCTGGACCGTCATAGTTTTTCTTTGCCGTCTATAAATTATCAGTATTTTACCGAATGATATCTACCTTTTATTAAAAGTTGCCCCATTTTCAGGCTTTCTGTTGCCCGCTAGAATAAAATTAAGTATTATTTTAAGTATGTGCTGCGCGTTGTTCGTTCGACTGCTTTTGGGTGCTGTAAGGTATCACTTTTTGCATATCTTAAAGTAATAATAATTTTACTGCAGTTATCAAAATATAATTAAAGATCTGTTTCATACAGCTATCTATTCAAACAAATGTTAATTTTTGTTTTTAGTGACACAGCACTTTAGAGTCATTAAATATTATACAGGTTCATATCTAACATACACGGCAATGATGCTTGTGTTGCGCTTTTATAAATAAATAATAATCGTGCAAATCCAAACACGTGTTAAAATTATACAAACGAAGGTAGATTTTACGACCGCTCATGATATCGTGTGTTCTGTAATTTGTATATATGTGTCTATCGGCGAGATAGCACGCGCTTTACATTTATGACTGACTGGGAGCTTTTAGAGTTATTGCCGTTAAGTGACTGATAAATGTATAAATCCGTGGAATTTTAAAACCGAATTTGCGCCATGTTGTAGCAGTGTGGTTCACCAGTTTCATGATTATTTCAAGTACTAAGCTCACCTTCATATCTAAATTTAATAAAATTGGTTATTAAAATAGAAGATTTGTTTGACGTCATTATTTTCCATTTGATGTTTTTTAGTTTATTAAATTTTAGAATTTTATTACTTTTTCTACGAGAGTGCGGGAAATGGTTCTTCCCACATTATATTCTCTGTGGAATGACATTATTTCCGCACTAGTGCGAGAAGGTATATTATTCCCACACTAATGCGGAAAGAGTTTGCAAACGTTAAATGAGGCGTTAAGAACCAGATCGGACATCCAATTAATAATTTAAATGGAAAAAATTGGGTTTAAAAAAATGTGTGGTTTTTAGGTAAAGGTTTTCTGAAATTGAACATGCATATTAATGCACTATTTACGATTTTGTGTGTGTTCGTTTTGGCTCTCAAGGGAGCATTTAAGTAACGCAATTTTTGGAGATTGTTGACCCTCCATTCCCCCCATGTAACGCGACGTAACGTTTTTCTGTACCCCTCCCTACCCCTATTATAACGTTACCTAACCACCAAGTGACCATTTTTACCTAGAAGTCGTAAAAACAATATTCGTAAGGCGTGGTTCAAACCCCGTCCTGCTCCTGTAACGCATCGTAATGTTTTACAAGACCCCCCTCTCCCCAAATACGTTACGTAATACTTGAACGCTCCCCAACACCCAAAATAATGAGTGCGACGTTGAATAATTGTATTGTTAATTCACCAAGTTACCTTAAGTTTTTATGATGATGAGTTTTTGTTGACTTTCAAAATAATTTCGAAGTGTCAAGTATAATCTATAAAATATGGAACACTAAATTCCACAAGATGTTTTGCATTTTGCTAATGTAGCTACTTTAGAAATTATACCGAAGAAATCTGTTTCTAGATATGAACAAGAATATTCGTTTTTCAACGATTGGTGTTCCAAAAAAACGTTAATACATTGGACAAAGAGAAGGTTTATCTAGCATATTTTGCTGAACTTTCTAAAAAGTTAAAGCCGTCTAAAATATGGGCCAGATATTCCATGCTGAAAACGATGATAAAACTGAAGCGAAATGTGGACATCAGCAAATTTTATTAGGTAATTGCCTTTATCAAGCAAAATACGGGCTTTAAACCTAAAAAATACAAAACGTTGACCAAAAAATATATCACCAAATTGTTATCCGAAACTCCGGACGACATATATTTGTTTTATAAAAATGTGGCTATTTTTGGAATTGCTGGAGCTTGCCGACGCCAAGAGCTAACACATTTAATTTTGGATGGCATTGAAGATAAGAAAGATATCTTTGTGGTTAACATACCAGACGCAAAGAGACATGTAACACCAACCTTTTTTGTTTCCGGTCAAAATTATATTTACTACTACAGAAAATATATAGAATTGCGTCCATCAAACACTAGCCATAATTTTTTTTTTCAATAAATTATTAAAATGGTAAAAAATGTACAGAGCAGTGCTTGGGGATAAACAAAATCGGAAAAATTCCCTCTGATATAGCCGGGATCTCTAAGCTTGAAAATCCTGAAGAGTACACCAGACACTGTTTAAGGAGGTCCCTATAGCAACTTTATTGGCTAATTCTTCTGGGACAGACATTACAGACCTAAAACGGCACGGAGGATGGAAATCTTTGGTTGCAGAAAGTTATATGGATGAATCAACAATACATAAAATGGAAATTTTTTAATAAAATAATGTTTCTAAAAATAATTTTATAAATTTACTCGAGCCGACGCCATGTTTACAGCCTGCAGCTACAGCTACTACTTCCAGAGTAACCATAAGTTCTGGTTTATCCATCTGCCGAAACCGTTCGCTTGATTTAGCTTCTAAATTCTAATAAATTTTTAATTTTATCTTCTTACTTGCATTTTATTTAAAACATATTTTTTGTGTCATTACCCTTAGTACGCTCGTAGAAAAAATATAGTTCCTAACACTTGCGTACTACGCACCTTTGTGCCGAAAATTTTTCTTCTCGCACTTGTTAGGAAAATAGCTATATTGATTTGACAGGAGCGGAAAGTACTTTTCGGCATGCTACTGCGATGCCCGTATTATACCTACATATTACTCTTGTAATATTAAGGTATAATACGGCAAAATGTCCTCCTGTCACTAACATAATAGCTTTAATAAAAAGTTAAACTTTTAGTTAAAAACTTCGTAAGAGGGTTGTTAAGAGGTTCACGCGAGCACGACGAATTGAGAAAATTCTTCTTTTCTTATTCAACCAGACAGAACTCAAGGGACTAACAGTGATAAATAAAGCGATGTTTTTTCAAAAACTCTTAGGATGAATGACATGATTGAAGGGTACTTAATTTTGAGTCAGTAGTTAAAGGTTTTTTAAAAAGGTCCAAAGTTATTATAAATACAGGGCGTAAAAAAGGGACTCATAAATGTCACAGCCAGTCCGTTCCTGCAGCTTTGAGTAATTTAAAACACTTCCTTTGATGGTAATTTAAATAGTTTTACTTGTAGTATCTTATTAAAATAAGATTGGAATATACCTGGTGGTTCAATAATTATTTTTAAAAAACTTGATTCCATTGAAGCTCTTTGGAAGCCAATATCTCCGAAGAGGAGGCCTCTACGAAAATAGTATTACGATCTTGTAGTGTGTTGACTCACCTACCTAGCCGCAGCAATGAGGGTTTGTTTCGGGTTTTATTCAATGTTTAGAAATAAAAACACTTTTTTAATATTACACATTATTCAAATTACTATCTAACTGAGCGCTTATTAAGGATTTAGCGTAAGGATCGAACGCTGTAAGAACAACACCGATACGTCACGGTCTCATATGGCAAACAGATATAAAACCGTGACGTATCGGTGTTGTTCTAACAGCGTTCGATCTTTACTGTATCATCTTCCTTGGCCTTTTATAAAAGTGTTAATGTTTTATGTAGCTATTTAAGCTACTTTGTAGTATTATTCTGTCATCGGTCTAATTAAGATGTTAAAAAAGGGAAAATTAACTAAACATATTCACGACAGATATAAGGAAGAGTGTTTATTGTGTGGTAAAACTTTTAATAAGATCATTAATGCCACCATAACGTTACTGTAGCATGTTTGCTACAAAATTTATATAAAGAATCAGCTTTTCTTACTTTTCACTTACATCTCCTTTTATTCAAAAGTTTAATTTTATATATCTTTATTTAATAATATATATATATATATATATATATATATATATATATATATATATATATATATATATATATATATATATATATATATATATATATATATATATATATATTAATATATAGATATATAATATATATAAATATTTAAAATATATAATAAATATATATAAAATATATAAAATTTTATTAATTTATATAATTATATTTTAATTATATATATATAATATTATTTTTATAATAAAATAAGTTTAAAAGGGTTTTCCAAAAACTTTTTGTTTTTCTTGGGAAAATAAAAACAAACAAACACTTAACATTTAAAACAGTTATATTCACATTCAGAATATAACTGTTTTAAATGTTAAGTGTTTGATTTAAATCGTTTAGACCCTAATTTTATGTCGTATCCTTTCGTTTTAATTCATTTATCTAACTATCTGGACTATTCTTTCAGATTTAAAAAAAATTACCTACAAGGTAGCTATTTCACATATTTTTTAAATATGAGAAAAGCTACAAAAAATGAAATCCTGTTCAGTCTTTGTTGCATGACCCTGTTCTAACTAAAGTAAAGGTGACTTTCCGCAATTGTACGTAAATAACTAATTGGTTATTTTTGCTTAGATAAATAAATCTCGTTTAAAAAATGTAAACAAACATTTTAGTCAGAAATAAATTAGTTATCAGGATTAGTTTAATAAAATGCATTAATATACACATTTTCAAACATCTTAGAAATGTTATGTTCTTTTAGTTTATTAACAATTTATTTAAATTAATATCTGATACCCACTTGTTGAGTGACACTACCGTAAATCTTGAAAAGCTTAAGTAAATGAGGTCACAAGCTTGGCAAACCTTTTTCTTCCTGAACCAAAAAAGACCAGCAAAACAAATAAATTGTAAACAAATTTGTTTCGGGGTTTTAAGTTTACTTTTCTGTTTATTATTCAGACCTCAAAAGGGACGCATATAAAAGATAGAATTTTCTATAGATTTTAGTGGTGGTGGTAGAATTTAGTCAATGAAGATATGTAGTTTTTTTATTTATTTCTGTTAAAAAATTTCATTTTGATTACAAAAATTTTAAAAGTATTAAGTAAATATCCCTCTTTAAAAGATATTTGGTTGTAAAGAATGTGTATTAAACACCTTAAGCTAAGTGTCACACAATAAAAAATTAAATTTTTCATTATGTACCGTTCGAACCATTATATGTGGACTCCCAGGTTTTGCCCTTTATTTGATTTTGGAATTTTTAAACCAAAAATTCATTAAATGGGATAGCGGAAAGTATTTTATGACCTGAATTTTTTTTTCGTTGCGTCAACTACCAACGAGTAATCGCAAAGTCGTTTTTAAATACGATGACTAGCTTTTGTCTATATTTTTTATAGTTTGAAAATTTATATAATTGACTCAATAAAATTTAAGGCAGTGGATCGATTGGTTTTCAATATATTCCGCCTCAAAAATTTCGAAAAAAAATTAGTGGCACCTTGTATACGGGCTGTTCGGCACATGAGTAGATATACGTAAATCTGAGATAGGTGGGGCCGTCTGCTTTGCGGTCCACCCAGATATTTTGACCTAAGTATTTTTTTTAGAATTTTAAAATTTTTTCCAAAATTTTTTATTTTAGAATTTTAAACTGAAATAACTTTTTGAAAAATCATGAAACTGACGACATTTTTATTTTATTTTGATCTAAACTAATACAAATTTAATAATTTAATAATTGGGTTATGGGTTAAAAATAAAACTAGAAATGATTGAGTTAAAAACATCTTCAATTCATGCCCTTTCGAACGATATGCAATAACCGCTATTTGCTTAAAAAAGCAAGAGTTACTTGTCAATGCACTTACCGCAAAAGTAAAATTTCGTAAAAAAAAATGCCCACCTTGATAAAGTTAAAGATAAGTTACTTTTTAAGTAAGTTATGATTATTGCACTGTGTTTGAACTGAAGATGTTTTTAACTAATCAAAAATACTCGATCATTTCTAGTTTTTTTTTAATACAATGCTAAGTTTGCTCTTAGAATTATTTTTTACCTCTTTTTGTCGTTTGAGGGCCCGTATTTTCCTTTGTGGCTGTCATGGGCGCCAATTATTAAATTTGTATAATTCTAGTATTAGTTGAGATTAAAATAAAATAAAAATGTTTTCAGTTTCATGATTTTTCAAAAAGTTATTTAAGTTTAAAATTTAAAAATTTTTGGAAAAAAAATAAAAAATTCTAAAAAGAAATTCTTAGGGCCCAGGACAAAATATCTGGGTGGACCCATAAACTCCCCCCCCCTTCTCAGTTTAGTATGTCCTCATTTCAACACCCTTTTAAATATAAAAATGACTTGTAATATTGTAATAAGTGTCAATCTGTTTAGGTAATTTTTGTTTTAACACCCTTTTTTTTTAATTTTAAAAAAAATAGGTTTAAAATTAATTTTATTCCACCATATTTTTTTACTTTGAAATAAAAGTTTAGGGGTTAACACTTTATGGATTTCCAAAATTACCTAAATGGAAAATTTGTAATTTTAAACCGCAAAAAAAAATTAAATGTTATTTTCGGGGAAATTTTTAAACAAATAAAAACTTAACTTTAAAAATTTTTTATTTAAAAATTTTTCCCTTAAAAAGGTGCACATATTTAAAAATTCAATTTGGTACCCCGGTAAAAAAACAAGAAAAATGGTTTTTAGGAATTTTCCCCGGGGTTCACTTAAATTGGCCTTAAGTTTAAAATTTTGCCTTTTTTCCCAAATTTAAAGTTTAAAAAAAAAAAAAAAAATTTTAAAATAATTTATTATTTATTTTTATTTAAATAATTTATTAAATTATTTTATTCCCCTTATCCCTAAGGGGTTCCGTTTTTCACCCCAAAAAAAGTTAAAAATTTTAACAATATTTATTTTAAAACTTATTTCATTTTTTTAAAAATTTTTTTTTTCAATGAATCTTTTGTTTAAAGAGTAGTAAAAAAAATTTTTTTTACAACCTTACCACCCCTTTTAACCCTTTAAGGGTTAAGGGTTAAAATTTTCCCTTTCCAAATTTGGTAAAGAATTAAATATATTTAAAAAAATTTTTTAAAATAATTTTTTTATTTAAAATTTTTATTCCCATTTTAAACCCCCCCAAGTGTTTTTTAAAAAATTAAAAAAAAAAATTTTTAAAATAATTTTTTAAAAGCCTACAAAAACCAAATTTTTACCCTTTTCTTTTAAGGTTTCCAAATACCCCCAATTTTTTTGGGGGAACAAACCATTACCACTCCCTTTAAAAATTTTTAAAATCCTTTTTTTTATTCTTTATTTTTTCCCCTTTAATCAGAAAAAATTAAATCTGTATTTACAACCTTTAAAAAAATTTTTTCTTTACAAAAAAAAAAAAATTTTCATCCTTATTCCAACCCCCTCAAGGAATGTAATTTTAAAACTGGTAAAACAGATCATTTTTAATCGTAATTAATAGCCTACATACTAATTTTCATACTTCTAAGACAGAAATAACAAAGTTCGATATAAACTTTTACCCCCCATTATCCATTTAAAAGAGAAATTTCCCAAAATACTTTCTTAGCTGACGTATGCCGGGCTGCAGCCTTCCCCTGAAGACGCATATTTTTTGTTAATTAAGTATATATTTTTAATAAGCGTCTATTTTTGTTTTTCTCTTAAGCTTTAGAGCCTATGTACCACACTTAGGTTTATAGATTTTTTTCATTATTTTTAAAAATAATAAAATAAAGTTTTCTTCAAAATGATTTGGTTTTACATAATCAGCAAAAAAAACCTAACCAAACCTAAAATTGTCTACCCCAAAATTTCAAGTTAAAATTGCTAGGGTTGCTAAATTGTTTAAAATTTTAGCAGTTTTGGGGGCATTAAAAACTTGTTAAATTTTAACCCTTTTCCCAGTAATTTTACCATATATTCTTAAACCACTGTTATTATAATGCGTAAGCTAATGAATACGGTTATTCAATTTTAATCATCAATAAGGAGATGTGTTTGGGTTTTCTTTGGTAAAAGTTTATTAAGGAAAAATGACTTTTAAAAACAGATAACTAATGCAGCCAAATCCGTTAAAGGGACCACGTTGGTTTGAAAAAGAAATCAAGATATTTTGCAGCTACTATGTGAAAAAATGAGGTCGCATTCACAAGCATTGGCAACCAATTCAGTTCGTAGGTTCAAGGCATTAAAGGTTCTATGTCTCAATGATTTATTTAGTTCGATGTAGGTACCAAAGTTTTTGACCTTGCAAGATAAGTAGATGTATCCACTTAACTGAAAAAATTATTGCTCCAATCATAAAGTCGGAAAAATGTCTGCAAAATAGATAAAAGTATTTAAAGGACATAAACATAGTAAACGGTTTTAATTTAGGGAGCACATCGCAGTTTTTGGTTTATTTCCCCAAATTTAAAAAAGGGTTGTAAATTTTCATTTAATAGGCTTCATAAAAAGAATATTGTACAAAAAGTTGTTCAATAAAAGTACTTAAGGCTTTTTTATGCTCTATTTAAGACGGAACTTAATGAAAACAAATTCAATTACATAAAATGTATTTTAATGTATAATATTAAATTTTAAATAAGAGTTTTATTTAATTACTTTATATTAAACCCGCATATACTTGACAACTCTGTCGGTTATCATTAGGTACCTGACTCGTGAATATGCTTAGGTAGGTATGTTTTTAAGAAAAAGGGGTATCATATAGGATTTGTTTGGGAAAACAAGTTTAGCTTTCACTTAAATAGTCAATTTTTCCAGCTCTAGCCCCCATGTTAATCAAGGAACTTTCTCGGAAAGTTTCTAATGCAACACTAGCGGCATTTGCTGCAGTCTTGCAGGCGTTAGTTGTTGTTGTATTTTCTGACTACGTAATATTTTCATATATACATACATAGTTATTTTCAACCCCAAACCGCACTTATCTTACTTCTTTGATTTTAAGCTTTTCATCTTATTTTATATCTACTTTGGACCGAAATGCAATATGCAGTAAACATAACTAAAAAATCCACAGAAGTGTTTACATGCTACCCACTGCTTTTGTTCGGCTTGGAGATATACCCAAGTAACATTTCTTAAAAAAAAAAATTATCGTTTGTTTAGTCAATCATAATAAGTATTACGCAAAAAAACAAAGATGGGAAAATTTTTTTTAAAAGTAAAAAAAACTTAATATCAAGTTAGGAAAAGACAAAAATATACATATATATTTATTTATATATATATATATATATATATATATATATATATATATATATATATATATATAATATATATATATATATATATATAATATAATATATATATATATACATATATATATATATATATGATATATATATATATATATATATATATATATATATATATATATATATATATATATATTTTATATATATATATATATATTTATATTATAATATATATAATATTTATATATATATATATATATATATATATATAATATATATATACAGGGGGCCCAGATTCGAGGGTGGGGGTCCGGAACCGAAGAATGCGAATCGGTTAAATTATGGCAAAGTTTCCATTTAGGTGCCTAACAACATGCCGTTTAGAAAGTTGTAAAAATTTCCCGGGGACTTGGAGATATCCGGAAAAACGAAAATTTGTCGATTTGTGTTTTTTTTTTCGAGTTATTTAAGAGATCGAAAAAAAAAAAACCTTTCTTTGGCCATTTTGCTCTATCATTGGAAATTTTTCGCCGGGGTTTAAAACATCAACTTTTTTTTTTAAAAAAGCCCCTTGTTTATTCTTTTTTAAGATTTTTTTTAACCCAAACAATGATGAAACACTTTAAAATTTTTTTGTTAAATAAAAAATTTTAAAGAGACAATGATTAGAAAGGAACGCACACTTTTTTTTTAGGGGGGCCCATATTTTTTAATAAATAAATTTATACATTTTTTTAATTGGGATAATAAAAGGGGAAAAAAAAAAATAAAAAAACGGGTCCGTATTTAAAAAATAAAGTTTATGATGGTTTAACGAAAAAAAAACGTCGGCGGAAAATCTCTTAATTGTTTTGTAAAAGCAAAAGTCCCTAAGTGTCTTTTTTTTTTTCTTTTAAGCAAAAAAAAAAAAATCCAAATTTGGGTTTTTAATATTCCGGAGTACCCGGGAAATTTTCAACTTTCTAAAGTGGGCATGGGTTGGTTTTGAACACAACTTTGCTCTTTCTTGACTGATCTTTTCAGGTTTCCGAAAAATCCCTTTGCACCCAATTTATAATTATAAAATATATATTTTAAAATATATAGATATATATATATATAATATATATATATATATATTATATATATATATATATATATATATATATATAAAAATTATATTGTGTCCCCCGAAAGGTATGGAAACTTTTTTCAAGAAATAGGAATTAAGAAAATTCCTTATTTTAAAGGGTTAAACAAAAACAGTTTTTGTTTTTTTTTGCTTTCTTTTTGAATAACTTTCTAAAAACATAAACCAAAATTAAGGTTTGGGGGGTTTTGAGGCGAGAAATTTAAAATTTATACTTTTTAAGTTTAGTAGGGGGGCCAACCCCCCCCATTTTTAGATGGATAACAAGCTTAGAATTGACCGTTAAAAAAAAAATTTTATATTTCCCTTTTATCAAAAAGATACGATTTAGGTCTCAGGAAAAATGTTTTCAAAAATAAACGCCTTTGGACCAAATTTTCAAAATTTAAAAAAATTTTTCCAACAAAAATGGGGAAAAAACCCAAAACCCTCTAACCCCCAAAAACAGCCTTAAAATTCACTACGGATTTGGAAACTTTTAAGGCTGAGTTCGAGGGGTTATACGGCTTTTAGGGTTTTGTGCCCGTGGATCTTTGATTAGCGTGTTGAAAACTATTTGCAGTTTAAAACTAATCGGCCGAAATCCATTTTCCATAGGAAAATTGCGGGGTCTTTAAAGTGCGTTTATCTCGAAAACAGTTGCTCCTAGAGACCTAAATCAGGTATACATATTTGATGCAGAGAGAATTATAGTAACTTTTTTAGTAAACAGGTCAATATACCAAGTTTAAAAAGTTATGCCATCTAAAATAAGTGGGTTACGCCGCTCTCCAGCAACATCAAAGTATGGACAGATTTGGCGCCTCTCAGCAGTAAAAACTTTCAAAATTAAGTTTGACACTGTATCTTAGTTAAAAATCATTTGGAATAAGGCAAAGTTAATTACAATATTTTGACCTGAATTTGCTGGTTATGACCCATTCTTGGGAATATATATATTATATATATTAATAATATTTATATATATATACTATTATATATATATATATATATATATATATATATATATATATATATATTTTTATTTATATATATTATAATATATATATATATATATATATATATATATATATATATACATATATTTCTGGACTTTCTGAAATTAGCGTAAACGTGATTTTTAAGACCCTTTGGTACAAAATAACCCCCACAATTAAACTCTCAATTTAACCGACTCGAAATTTATTGCTTTTTCAAATATTGCTTCAAAAATCTTTTAAACTTTTGTTGTTTAAAAGGTTAGAAACAAAAGACGAATGGTCAGTTTACTGAACACAAAAGCAATTGAATTAATACATGGTACGTAACTAGGAAAATTAAAAGTGGAATAACATTCGACACGCATGTTAAAGTAAAGAAATATAGCAATAGGGCGATATGTTTTGCTTTATTTCTTTTTCACTTTACACCTTTACGTCTCGGAATCCTTAAATTAGAAAAAACCTTCTTTTTCGTTTAAGTCGTTAGACGGAATGAAATAATGATTTTAGATTCGGTGTGGGTGTAATTTTTAGAAGAGTAAGCGACCTATTAATTTAGAGCAATATGGCTTCAAGAAAAGGAAGTGTTAAGCAAAGAAGTATGGTTTTAATCTAAAATGGAAAAGTGGTCAATAATATTGCTATGTGGTTTTCTATTAATGCATAAAAAAATAACCATTGTCTTGTTTTACATTTTGATCATCTTCGTAAAAAAAATAAAGTGTGTTATTTACACGTTAAGGTTTTTGAACTTTGACTTCAAACCATATACATAAACTAAAAGAATATTTAACTTCTAAAACTTTTTATATCCCGTAGTTTTACTAAAAAATCCATACGTGCTAAGTTTAATACTGTCGAATAATGCGGGTATAATAAAATTTCCATGACTGCAGTCGCCGCAAGATACAAAGCTGCCATTATCGCCCAAGCAAAGCAATACTCGTCCTAATTGTAGACATTGACTACAGCTCATTTGTTTTCAATAAATTTGGGCAACATAATGCAGGATGATCCGGCCAGTCGTAAAAACTTGTTGATGTTTACTTCAAGGTAGACAATCTTATCCAGAGTTCATCCTGCAATAAAAAAGAAATAATTTGTATATTTTGTTACGTTTAAATATGTTTTACATTAATATTCACATTTAATAAAAAATAACCAATTTGTCTTTATTTACCTAAATCTTCTTTCTGAGATTCTATCGATTGAGTTTCCTTGATCTCGACCAAGGAGCGGTAGACTTCATCAAAATTACTTGCCACTGTCACTACCTCGTTACGTGTAATAAAAGATTTGTCGTCATAGGCGTCCTGCGATCCTAGATAATAATGTGCCACAACAATCATATTTATTTTAATAGACTGATGGATTCCTAATGCATCATTAGTGACACTCCATATCCGCTCCTATATTTAGTAAAAAAATGATGTGTAGTCGATAGGTTCACTGCCGTTAAATATATAGTAGGCTACAATGTGATTTTTAAATGCACTTTGTATTCGTTGCACACCCTACGATACATGAAAACGAGATCGAGTACTGATTTTGTGGCACCATAACATTATACAAATCACAGGACCACATACGTAGTGTAGATGGTGATCCGGATAATCTGCATCTTTTACTTAGTCCAGCCATATAAGCATCATCGTCAAAACGATACGGCCAAGGCTGGATCATATGACGGTTCAAAGAATATGAACGAGTAAATGATGTTTTGCACTTTTTACAAATGTAATTCGACTTTTCTTTATTATCAATTATTACTTACTCAATAAATAATAATAATATAAATAATAATATTTAAACAAACAAATTATTTATAATACCTTATTGACACTAACAATATTTGGTTAATAATGAAATGCGACCAGAGGTATGAGTAGTTATACAACACACCCTTTAACACACACACCTGCACGCTATCAAGGTCAAGAAAGGTTAAATAATAGTCACACACACCTTTCCCATCAAAGTTAAGGCCAAGGTAAGGTAAAATATTATTTGGACACCTGCACCATCAAAGTCAAGGTCAAGCTCAAGGTCAAATATCTCACATGCGCTGTTAAGGTTACCGTCGAGGAGTGGGGAGAGTTACCAAGATATTCTCTCTTTACTGGTTGCCACCAAATTAAGCTGGCGAATTGCCCATGCAGTAAAGCCATAGACAAAGAAGACAGAAGATTTAAATTTTATTGTTTAAACATAAAAATAAATTATACAGGTCCACAAAAAATTGGTGTGTGCTGGGTATTTGACTAAGATTTTCTGGCGTATTTTTTCTGCTGAACACGAATCTGAAGTCAAAAGTGGTGGTCAAACGGCGAAAAATCAAGGAAGGTGATTTTTTTAAATTTGAAACGTCAATATCTCAAAACTATATGACTATATATTTTTAAAATACCTTTAATTTAAATTATGTAATTTTTTTTCCAAATGTAATATTTTTTAAATTATGATTAAAAAACCGAATTTCCGGTTGTTTTTTCAAGAATTACCCCGGAAAAAAAAATATTCTTTTTATTATTTTAGGATTTTTTTGCAAATTATTAATTAAATTATTATTATTTGGGATTCAAGTAAGTAAAAACAAAAATATTTATAATAAAAATACCCTAAAAATCACATTAATAAAAAAAAACAATTTCCTTTTTTGGACTAAAATTTTTCGCCAAAATTACATCTTTTATTATTTATCTTATTAAAAATGTTTATATAATTTTTTATATAGACAATTTAAAAATGAAATTTTTTGTATCTCGTTTACCTAATTTATATAGTCGTACACGGAAAAAAGAATATACTAAATTTAAGCATAATAATATTAGTTTAAGGTTATCTTAGCTTTGTATATCCCCAAGACTATATTGTTTTAATTTGAGAATTTAAAATCTTCATTTAAATTTATTTAAATTAAATATACACATCGTTATTTGTAACATATGAAAGATTTATTTTTATGCATGCAATTGAATCAAATTGTTACTATAAAGATTTAGAATGAAGATATCAGTAGCTCAGCATAAGTCGAAAGTTTCTTTAGAAATAAATATATGATTTTGTTATATTAAAGATTCTACCGAATCTGAAAAGTTAATTCGGAAATGTTAGTATGTTTAAAATAAAACACAACTTCTCAAAGCAAAATTACTCCCTATTTAAAATAAAATATCGTACTTTAAATCTGAGCCTACAATTTGTATTTCTAAGAATATGATATACTCAAATTAAATATTTAAATTTTGGTTTTATTAAAGCTAATCTTTGGTATAAGTAGGTTTTGTTTTATTTAGTGATATTGTAATATTAAAATGAAAATATTAACAATTTAATTTAATAATTTTAACATGTTCGGTTTAATATACTGACATTTTTAGAACTAAAATATGTACAGGGTGTAACAAATTCGAGTGTATCCATGGGGATTTAGGAAACCATGGAATACGAAGTCGGTTAAATTAAGGCAAAGTTGCGCATTTACTTGCCCAACAAAATGCCGTTTAAAATGTGTCAGATTTCCGAATAGTTTCAAAGATATACGGGAAAAACCAAAATTTTGAAAAATGTATTTTTTTTTTTCTAACCCTATTTATTAACCGATTTTAAAATTAACAACAGATTCACATAGCCATTTTATTTCCGCTAAATATTAGTGTTTTTGGATTTGCCATTCAACGTTTCGTTTTCGACGCCATCATCAACTTTATTTTTCTTGTGTACGCCATATAGGATTCTTTCACTCTCATTACTTCTTGAGCTAAGTACCGAACCACAAATCTGATATGCAAGTGTGATACATCGTTGAATAGGTCATTCAATGAAAGACTTAAAACTAAAAAAAAATCCAATATGGCGTCCACAAGAAAAAATAAAGTTAATGATGGTCGTCATAAAATTAAACTTTGAATGGCAATTCCAAAAACACTAATATTTAGCGGAAATAAAGTGGCTATGTAAATGTGTTATTAATTTTAAAATCGGTTAATAAATAAGGTTAGAAAAAAAGATCAATATTTGAAAATTTTATTTTTTTTATATATCTCTGGAACTATTCGGAAAACTTACACATTTTAAACGGCATTTTGTAGGGCAAGTAAATGCGCAACTTTACCTTAATTTATACACCCTGTATAATACATTTAAGAGAAGCTGCTGCACCAATAACTGAACACATTCTTTTTTAACGTGACCGGATTTTTTTCCGTATTCAGTCAATTTTACTAAAATAATGTTGTATATGACCTCAACACTGTTGACCTAAACAACGTTACTTTCATTAAAATTGGAAATACGAAAAATATACGGTTACTTTTTTAAAAATGATAAAAATCCATCAATTTTTTAAAAGTTTTTTCGCTGTGTTAAAAAAGACCATTATAATTATAACAGGTTTAGCTCACAACTAAAAAAAACAACAGGTAAAAAATCTTAACGTTTATTAAAAAAATATTTTGCTGAAGCTTTTTAAAAATCTGTTAAATAACAAAATATAATTTTCATTATAGAAGAATTAACTTTAAGTTCTACTTTCTTGGAAAAAAACAGTCTGATTCTCAACTTCGTAACGAAAGAAAAAATCAGTTCAGCTATTTTCTTTGAACAGTCATTGAAGGCCCAACCAACGGGATTTGTTTTTAAGAAGGCCTTTGGACAACTCATAGCAACTGGTCTTCCTCTGACATTTTCTAAAAAAAATAAAATAACATTTCGAAATGTAAATTAAAATATTAAGCAACACATTTTTCTGTAATAAGTAAATAGGTGGGTATGTCAGATTTCTATACCAACATACAGATAAATAAAAATAAAATATAAATAAAATGCATGTTAAAAATTTAATTTAAAAAGTAAATTAACTCCTATACATGACATACAGGGGCGACAAACTACAAGTACAAAGTGTTTTAAATATAATTAATTCAAAAAACTGTTTCTCAAATCGTATACTAGGTTTTACTAGGTACTCCTAAACATTTAACTAAAAAGGTAAAAGATATGGCTTATACAATATATGGAAAGCAAGAACATAATATGTATTATTATTATAAATTTTATTTGTAAGAATTTTTTTTCAAACAGGTGCAGTTTGGAATTACCTATAGGCTAGGGAGTCAAAGTTTTAAAATAATATACTTAACTAAAAGCAGTTTGCTTAGAATAGCTTTAGTCAATTTCATTTACCATTATTCCTACCTGGCAAGTTTTAAAATGTAACGCGCGCCAATGCCTTTCAATTCCATTTAAGATTTTGAATAGTTAAATAAGAAATTTTTATTTTAAAAATAATGCCTAAAAATATACAATTTATTAGACATGTAGGTAGGTATATGTATATATTGTTTGTTAGGTATACCGAATTTTATCACACTCTGTACTCATATTCTATAGCCTGTAACAATATTATGGTTTATACAATGTACTTAGTAGTGTTTTTAATCAGTTAATATCTAACATTTTATTAAACATGTTTAGTTACGAAACAAAAGCGTATGCTCCTATAGGAAGTTTATTTAAATAAAAATGCCTGTTTTGGTGACAATTGAGATCATCGAC
Source organism: Listronotus oregonensis (assembly GCA_019359885.1). Taxonomy (NCBI): domain Eukaryota; kingdom Metazoa; phylum Arthropoda; class Insecta; order Coleoptera; family Curculionidae; genus Listronotus; species Listronotus oregonensis. The sequence continues at coordinate 126,271 of JAHBCN010001161.1, forward strand.
CCTTGGTTTTTTGGACAACAGTTTTATAAAACAATGGTGTAAATACTACCTAGGCTTGGATAACACTATACATCCCCACTGTTGTAAAATGTCTTCAACTCCATTATTTAATCGTACAAACACCCAAAACAAAAACACGTGCAACGAGACATGAACAGTCGATTAAATTTCGCTATACCTTCACCTTAATTATAATCACAAGAATGACCGGGCAAACCAAGCACCGCCAGTTTCCGAGGTGCCAATCGGGTACATCGTAGGTGGACTTTCTAGAAATGAAAAATTTTCGAATTTCAAAAATTTTATATTTAGTTATTTTGGGAAATATATTCTCAAATTGAGCAATCAAATGTTTCAATTGAACATACAGGACGCGTTCTTGAAATGATATGTCATTTTAATTGTAAATGATCAGTTTTTATTTTAAAAGTAACTGAAATTCAAAGTAAAATTATATGTTATTTTAAACTGAAGAACAAAAGAAGTTCAAATCAAAATCATGAAAGTCTTAGCTTTAGACTGTATTTTTAAAGTAAAAAAAATATTCTGAGGATATGAAATAATTTTATTAATCATTTTGAAATATTTATTTTAAAAGGGGGCTTTCTTCAAATAAGAATCGGGAATCTCAATTTAAATAAATATAAACAAAAATATCTAAATACTCTATTTGATAATATGTTTTTCTGTGTAGTCCAAACATTCGTGGTAGCAGGTTTTGGTAAATGTACCATCTCGGTTTTTTTAGTTTTTCTCGATTTGTTGCTATTTGACCCCTTATTTTGACTTTGGATTCGTATTCAGCGGAAAAATAAGCCAAGAAAATCTTAGTCCGACAACCACACCACTTTTTTGGGACCTCGGTTATTTTAAATTGTGTGTTTTTAAATTGGCTCTTTTTGTTTAATATAGCTAATTATATGAGATAAAATCCATGGATAATGCTAGCATTATCGATATAGATTTGTGTAACATAGAATCTAGGTCACAAAAAGAAATGCACAATGTTATTAAAATGAAAATGTCATATTATTTTCTATCAAGCAACAATTTTTCTTTATTATAAGAGCATATTATAAATTTTTATTTTATTATTAATCGATTTATACCTTTTTAGTCGATAAATGGCTCTGTAAATAAATAATAACTTTTTAAACCATCTTACTACATTTGACTACAATAAATAGTCTAGTATAATATTTTGTTTGCGAAAATAAGAATATTTTGCAAAGGAATACGTTTACCTAATAAAAGTGTTACCATTGACTTAGAAACAACAAAATAATAAACTTGACAATGATTTTGGTTTGAATTAGTTTTGGAATGTCTTAAAAGATAAAAAAAGCAAGTATGTTTTAAATTTTATTAAAACAAAATAGGCTCATACTAAAAAAAAAAGGCCTTTAAAATGATGTATTACACGACCCCTTGTTCCATCTTAAAATTTTAGGGTGGTAGCCCTGGGATTTTTTTAAATAGCACCATCTATTTTTTTTTAAAAAAACCTTCCCCCTCAATAAATTTGTTGGCGTGTTTGGCAAAATTCACATATAACGTGAGTGTAAGTTTTAAGATAAAACCCTTTATATATATATATATATATATATATATATATATATATATATATATATATATATATATATATATATATATATATATATATATATATTCATATTAAAAATATTAAAATTGGTTTTAATTCGAGCGCCCCAAAAAAAAACCCCATCCCAAAATTTTGGGCAAAAACGGAGTTGCGGACACTTTCTAGACAATTACCAAAAAATTTAATTTTTTCTAAAATATGCAAAAAAATTTGTTTAAGTACCGGGTTTGCATCCTTAGGAAAACTAAAAATTTCTTTCTTTTTAGTTATAACCTTTTTTAAAACAGTTTCGCACTGCCCAAAAATGATGATGTCCTTTAAAGGTTTTTTGTCACTCATTTTCCAAGTGTAAAAAATAAAAAAAAAAACGCAATGTTCAAAACGATCAACTAAAACACAAAAAAAATTTTACCTACCCGGGTATGGCGGCTAAACGTACAATAATACGGGAAAGTTCTCCCAAAATGCACGCCAAAGACCCTCTTTTCCCCGGACGGGGGGCAAAAACCTTCGGGGACGAGATCGGCGCTAACCGTTCCCGCCAAGAGAGTGTTACAGCTGTAAGTAAACTGTGCATATAGCTTGTCTGCCGGTTCCAAAGCTACGGGAAATATTTTGGGGGTGCGACAAAATAAATTAAAATTTCCAAAATTTTTAAAGTTTCATCGGTTTAATAAAATTTTTTTACCTGTAGCTGCTGTAACTCCCAATTTTACTAAAACTTTTTTAAAATTTAAAAAAAAATATTATTTAAAAAAAAATTTCAAATTAATATATTATTATTTAATTAATATATTAATTATATCTATTTTAATTTTTGGGATCGGGTTTAATGATAATTTTTATTTAAACTAAGAAATATGGCAACAGGTCAAAAGAACTTCTCCCCTTTTTACGAATATTGTCTTGCATCTCTTTTCAACTGAAAAACCCCCAAAGACGAAAAGTATAATCATATGATGAATGTTGACACGCCC